>CM068309.1:20207127-20224218 GCA_034768735.1 Schistosoma mekongi | reverse complement strand
CCAGGTTTCTTTATCTGGTAAGTTGCTAATAAGCTCAGCGATTTAGCCGGACTACTAGCTTTAGCCTTGATTTTCGGACTGTTAAATTTTCGCTTCTGACAATAGCCGTCCATATGCCCAACAACTTTACAACGGCGGCATAGATGGTGCTTGAATGGGCAAAACTTGACGAAATGCCATGCTCCACATTACCAACATGAAGAGGGGGGAGTTTTCATTTGTTGGGAAGGAAAACTACGTTTTTTTGTTGACTGTGTTGGATGCATAGAGGCAGTTGGGTGTTGTTTTCGACGAAGTGCGTGAACTGAGCTGCTGTATCCGTCAGGTTGAATGAGTGTGGTATCCCGTAATAAATTCACTAGTCGTTGATATTCCTTTGTGATGTCGTTCACTATCAGTTTTGGGTCTTGCTCCAGACAATTCAACTGTCTCATTCCAATGTCAGCGAATTTGGATGATTGAAGAATACAAATGAATATCAATGATTTAAATTGGTTTTCCGTTGATTCTAATTTGAATCGCTTGCATTCTCTATTCACAATACCAACATTAGTTAGAAAGTCATCGGCCTCATTCATAATTAACTTAAGGCAACGGTATCGAATATTAAACAATAAAGAGGTATCACAAATGGTTGACTAAGCGACTTGCATGTCTCCTCGAATGTCCTGTCCCTTGGATTTTGTGGCAATATGAGGTTACAGTATTTGTTTGATTCTGCTAGGCCAAGTTTTCCAAGTAATAATCGACCTTTCCAAGCATCGTCCTGAGCAGCAAAATCAAATTTAAAGAGATCTTCATATCTACGGAACCAAGTGTCAGGAGTAATATTTGCGTCAGGATTATAAATGAATTCCACTATACTGTTGGCAGTGGAATCTATTGAAGGCGCTGCACTGAAGGTAGGGACAGATGATGTTGCGTTGGATACAGTATTTCAGTCGATGAATAATTGCATTAATTTAATCTGTTCCTCCAATAGCATCTCCACTTTAGACTAATCCAATTTTTACACTGCCATTGATGTGTTGTCCGTTGCAGTAGAGTCTGTTTGTTTTTACTTCCGTTGCCAATTTGTTATGACGCCAACTGTTATGTTTTCCCGGTCGTTTGGGACGAAATACGCGTGAGTTCTTATTAGGTTAGTTCGGTTCGCGTACGATCTCTAGGGTAGCCGAATTGTATACTTGATTACTACGATTCCGTCGATACGATTAACTGCGAACGCTATCTGTAATACGTGTACTTCAGTCGGATACCACAATTTGTTCTTCCCAGCCTGCAGCTACTCCAAAAGACTGAATTTGTAGGAAGATTGTATTGTGGAGCGAAAACGGAGATGAGGCTGACAAACAAAGTTTTTACATAAGGACATCGAATAATTTACACTGATGAATCATCAAGTAGAATCATCAACCTTTTACAAATTCAATTCCATGTTATTAGGAGTAAGACTCACAACATTTTTGAATTAATGTAATGAGTTTACAAGTCAAGCTTACAAAAAATCAATACAACTTCTCTCGCTTGATTTAATTAACCATTGTATTTTCGGGGATTATGAATCCCCAACAGTGCTCAGTTGTAATTTTTATCCAAGTTCTAAATATTATTCGCCTTACCCTGTATCTGGATATGCCCCATCCTGTTCATTCCCAGCAGGCTCTTGGAATCCCAGCGCCAGAGACGAAAAGCGCGCGCTTGTTTGTCTAAAATGCAATGTACTACAACGCGTAAATCTAGTACCATAGTACTGTAAAGTCTGATGTCGTTTGCCTTGCGATCAATTGATTAATGCCTTCGTATAGTGTGAACCTCCTATCAGTGACTATCTAAACCTTGTATGTTAATAAAACTGTATCATTCTGATCATGCCTGTAAACTGGTATGTACTTATGTACAAAAGTTACTTGAGAATAAATTTATTATTATTATTATACTTTATGACAAATTTGGAACAGGAAAAAATAAGCAAATGCACTAGCTAAGCACAATAACTCACCGAATTGAGTCAATAATTCCAAGAGAAATAATGTTTGTGATTTCCTGGAATGACAGTTAATGTTTCGTTCTGTAATTTTAGTAAATGGACATAGTCAGTAAGTACGAGACATTGATTATGCGGCTAATGGCTATATGTGGCATTGTTGAGATTGTATTTAATAACACTGAAAGATGAATTGTCTTTCAAGCAATCAACTAAATAGTCCCCGGAGTTTTGTTCGTCGTGTATACTTTCGAGTGTTGTGTATTGTGTAGTAAAGAAATCCTAAGAATCTTGGGGTAAAACACCGTCCGATTCGTAGCGCACGCGTTACCTTCGTAAAATTAATTTAAGCAATCAATTAGATTCAATGAGATCATGAGGACATGATTCGCTAAATGAACCGAATCTAGGCCAATTAATTATAGCAACAGCAACCTGTATTTTCTTTTATCACAGTAAAATTGTTCATAGGATCTGTTACTTCAATTGAGAATTTGTCATAAAAAGGTCACGCAAGAGAGCAGTGATTGGTCAACGCACTTTTGACGAAGGTCTTTTCCATCATCTCTTTCTATCAAAACTGCCACAACAAGTGCAAGCAGCTCTGGTAACGTTTAATAACGTTTAAATAGATGAGCTAGCTTTATCTGCAGATCGAATTCTAGAGATCACCAGAACTCGCGACAAAGAGGTTTATCCCATTACTGTAAGACCTCATGCTACTGAAAACGAGGTGACAAAATTGTGCAATGCTTTCTCTCGTCTTCTCGACCTACAGGAACAAAACCGACCAAAAGATATGTCTACTTGAACTTGTGTTTACGAAGACCCATACACTAGGTTTACACCATCTCAAATGTGAAAACTCTTATCATAGGCATAAAAAAGTTATAACAGATTGTAC
Organism: Schistosoma mekongi; assembly: GCA_034768735.1. Classification (NCBI taxonomy): domain Eukaryota; kingdom Metazoa; phylum Platyhelminthes; class Trematoda; order Strigeidida; family Schistosomatidae; genus Schistosoma; species Schistosoma mekongi. The sequence continues at coordinate 20,221,327 of CM068309.1, read as the reverse complement.
TGCTTTGACATATGCTCGAAAATGTAAGCATGATTTGCGAGACCGAAATTCTCTGATAAGAGGACAGAAAGCCACTAGCAAATTAAAATCCCTCTTCTTCGTTGCAAGCCATGCCAAACTCTGGAACCGGTTGCCAGATAGCATATGACAATGTTGTCCCCTGTCACAGTTTAGATTCGTAATTAACCTCTACTTTGACAATGCCGGTATATACTTAATACAACTTATATTGAATGGGTACATTTACCATTAGACTAATTCATTTAGTCATTTTAATAATTATAACCATAAATATGCGATTATTTTGTACAGGATTGACTCTCCATTTTACTGAAATAAAGTTTCCTGCCTTCTCGTCTTCTGAATTTGCGACTAGGAAGGTTCAAAGCGTTCGAGTGAAAAAGTTGTTTACGGCTAGTCAAGATACCGAGTACGAGATATAATAGTACTCTACGCCGAACTCTCGATGAAACTCATTAAGGCCCATACAAGGCCTTGGAACAAGAAGCAAAGCATTATACAGCCGAAAAGAATGGCCACGAGGAAAACACCATCAATGACCGTATTAAAGTAGCCTATCAAGAAGACAGGTTTCGCCACAACACTCTCGACACGACATGAATAAAATCACCAAGTCTTGAGGAACGACCAACAAGCGAGTGGAAAGCTCAATAACGCCGAGAGCTACAGGTCCTGGTAAAAATATACGATTTCCAGAACGTTTGAACGAATATCATATTGATTCTCTCCTAATTACCCACTTCCTACGCATAGCAAAGTTTTTTAACAAAATAAAAATAAAAATTGAGTAAAATTATTTTTTTCACTCTACGCAAGCATTTTACGCATCTTGGTATGTTTTAGATATACACATTTAAAAAACGTTTTGTTTATATGAGTGTTATTGACATTTTACACGTTTTCGTTGCCGTATTATGCTGCCAAATTTTCTATATAAACGAAATACATATATTGAAAGTTAATTTTTTTTGGATTTCCAGACAGTCTGAAAGTGAACAGAAAACCTCAGAAAAAGAGGGATATATTTTATGCAGCGACACGATAGAGTAGGCACTGATGTCAAGAGGCTGCATAACATCACAAGTTATCAAAGGAACGTTTACTAATGTCTAACGGATTGAGTTTTATCCTTTGGCTGTTAGGTCTTGGGGTCCTTAAGAACCCAATAAAGGGTGAGCGAGCTGTAGCGGTAAATAGTCCCCTAAATAAATAGTTTCATAGGCTCTCAACATTAATATTGACCACGTTCGTTTTAGCCGACAATAGTTGAAGGCACTCAGTCAAGTATCATTATGAGATCATGACACAACACGTCGTGGGAAGCAACTCGTTCTATATTAGCCAGCCTGGACGTTGCTATCCCATGAACGCACCACTAATGATCAAATATAAATTCTCCATTCCCTCACTGCCATCTGATTTATCCTTATTTGTACGTGTGAGTTCAGTCGTTAGAAATTGCTCTGGTTAAACCGTATTACTTGGCAATATACTGGGTACACTTCGAAGTCACTGACTACTGGTTTCCGTCGTGTCGGTAGCTGAAGACTACCTGGATAGAGTACACTCAGAACCATATTCTATATGTTAATACCCCTTGGTATTATTAAAATTATTATCATCAAAGTGACTTCTACTAATTTGGTATTACTTCTGCAGTGCCACAGAGGTATGGCGATCTGGACCGATGCACATATGTAACAAGTTCTATGTTGATCATATATACATACAATCGATAAACAGAAAAAATAATATCAGCAAACCTTCGTAGAACATGACTATCTACATTTGTTTAGACAATAAGTTAAGATGAGTTTAGCGAAAGAAAACAATATAATTACTAGTGTTAACACACCAAAAAGGTCTTTTCATTAATTATCTAAATTTAACGGAAACTTTTCGGCTTCTTTAGAATGAAAATTTGTATAATAAATAAACAGTCTGCCATTTCACAGACACTATACAGAAAAGCCTGAAAAACACACTGAAACCATTAACTAAGAGCTCAAAGATGGTGAAGAGATTGCGTTACAGGAAACACGCAAGATGACTATTGTTGTGTTTAGATGGGGTGTTATAATGTACTTTACTAGGCCATCACAGGGCCATCTATTTTAAACCGTCATTAGTTATCAATAAGTGCTTTGGTGGGTTCATGATAATGATGCTTTTTGCAATCACATTGCTCTGCAGTCTTTCTCTCAGTACATATGCTGTGACCATGGAAGAAGGACTTAAAAACCCTTCCAAGTATATCCGTTATGACACAGGTATCTAAAGTTTAATTTCATTCCGGTTAATTGCCTTAGCTCCATATTATACCTGGGTGCATGCTTTGATTTCTCTTTGTATAACATTTGGTACGCTTACTGGGTTTATACTTTCAATACACATTGTGGTGTACCTCTCTGGCTCGAAGAAGAACCGTCGCTCAACCTGATTAACAAAATATTAGTATTCATATTGCATATAGTTCATCAGGTTCTTGTTGTATTCTTATCGTCGTGTTTATTAAATTTGTTCTACTCTTATTCTAAAGGATATATTTACTTCAGTACAGTATGTTTAATAAAACTTTTACTTGATTAAAATATTCTAGAATGTTTCGCCATGCAAACATTTATGCTATATTATATTAGAACTAACTATTCACTACCTAAACTCGAGTCATACAAAAATTATTTGGCGGATGGAGAACACATTTTAAATACTGGGTAATTGCAGATTACACTCAAATGTACTTTGTAGGGCAAATTTTTGTCTTTTGATGACTCAATAAAATGGTTGACTAATGACTGCGACACCGCTGAAAGTAGTTATTAAAAATTGTTCTTTATGTTAGATCTCAAATCATTTCGCCTTTATCTGTCGCAGCATATTTAGCAAAAGTTTTGTTATGTAGGTGAATATTGATAACCAGGTAATATTACAGATTGCATAGGCCTATGCACAGTGAAAACGATTGTAAGTAGGGGTCTGAAGTGCGTATCTCTGTCTTATTGATAGCAACTTGCGATAAGGCACATACAGCAACAATAATCATAGGCAATGCAGGCAATGTAAAACTGCTTTTTAAGTAGTGCATAGTATATGACGAATAAAGAAAAATGACAAGTGTGAATACGTGTAATATTTGATTACAATGTAACACCAGTTTACACTATTTAAAAGTTCTAGATATCCAACGCAGTTATCTAGGATTTTGTTCTTTAGCAGGCTAGTGGCTCAAGTGCTTACAGATTAGAATCTCTGATTCTAACAAATTAGGTAGATTTTAATAAAAACCATCTATGAAAATTGCTGAATATGTTTCCAAATCAGTGCAGTCTGTTGGTACCCAGTTTTATTATCGTTCTGATATACGTTTCAACATCCTTTATAAAAGCATGGCTTATTCAGGATAAACAGTTTGAGTAGCTTAGTGTGTGCAGTCATGAGGTGAGGCAATTTCAAACTTGAAGTAGTCTTACTGCGTTTTACGATAGTAGAATACAATCCCTGCTTTAAACTTTATAGGGAAAATTCTCTAAATGTGTTGTGATATTTGCTGACATTTTGGATTTCCACGTACCTGTTTGTCTACAAAGGCTCAAGTGATTTCTTGAGACGTTGCTTCTAAAAGCATCTAAATAAAACGCTTCTAAAGCAAAACTTTAAACCGTGGAATAAAGATGAAAGACTTCTAACTTTCGAGTTTCCGAGTATTTAAGACAACTGGAAATACCTGAAATTAATGACGAGCGTGACGTATATATAATAGTTTTACAACTTACAAACCTTACAGGAAGCAACTGAAAAGGCCATTCTGAACGGATTACTTAATTATGTATATGTAGTACGTTTGCTATACTTCTGTGCTAAACGAAATGAGTATAGTTACATTTTTAAACTTACTTACTTACTTACTCCTGTTACTCCTCACTGAGGAGCATAGGCCGCTCACCAGGATTCTCCATTCAACCTCTGTCCTGAGCAATCCCTTCCAACTGTTTCCAGTTGCTGTTTATATTTTAAATGACTGCTTTCAATTCTCGACGCAGTGTGTTCTTCGGCTTTCCTCTTTTCCGTTTCCCAAAAGGATTCCATGTTAATGCTTGTCACGTGATACAGTCTGATGGTTTCCGCAATGTATGTCCTATCCATTTCCAACGTCTTTTCCTAATTTCCTCTTCGGCTCGAAGTTGGTTTGTCCTCTCCCATAGTAAGCTGTTGCTGATGATTTCCGGCCAACAGACATTCAGTATCTTGCGTAGACAGTTGTTTATAAATACTTGTACCCGTCTGATTATGTTTGCAGTAATTCTTCAAGTTTCAGCTCCGTACGGCAGGACTGTCTTGACGTTCGAATTGAAGAGTCTGACTTTGAGGTTAGTTGATATTCGTTTTGAGTCCGATATGTTTTTCAATTGTAGGAATGCGGCCCTGGCTTCGCCAATCCTTGTCTTTACATCTGCATCGGACCCTCCCAAGTATGTGAAAGTATCCACTTCTTCCAGAGTTACTCCATCAAGTTCAATTGAGTTGGTGCTCCCCGTGTTGTATTTGAGAATCTCGCTCTTTCCCTTATGTATGTTCAGGCCTACTGATGTTGAAGTTGCTGCTACACTGGTTGTCTTCGCTTGCATTTGTTGGTGTGTATGTGCTAAAAGAGCTAGATCATCCGCAAAGTCCAAATCATCGAGTTGCATCCTACTTGTCAATTGAATTCCGTGCATCCCCTCAAATGTGGTACGCCGTAGTGTCGAAGAAGTTACCATAGTGTTCTCCTATCTACGCTATCAAACGCTTTCTCGTAATCAATGAAGTTGATGTACAGTGACGAGTTCCACTCAATTGATTGTTCAACGACGATCCGTAGTGTTGCTATTTGGTCTGTGCATGACCGATCCTTACGAAATCCAGCTTGTTGATCTCGAAGTTGAGCATCCACTGAATATTTCATTCTATTCAACAATACTCTGTTGAAGACTTTCCCTGGTACCGACAGTAGCGTGATTCCTGTGTAGTTCTCACATTTGCTCAAATCTCTGTTCTTTGGTATCTTGATAAGATGTCCTTCTCTCCAATCTGCCGGCACTTGTTATTCCTCCAAGATCTTTTTGAATAAAACGTGGAGTATCCTTGTTGATATATCGATATCTGACTTGAGTGCCTCAACTGGTATATTGCTAAAATGATAAAAATGGTACCAATAAAAACCAAACGTAAGGAGTGTAGCTAGTAAAAATGGATGAGGTTAGGAAATATGTATTGCAAAATAATAGTAAATTGTGAAACATACAAAAACCTTAAATAGAATGCATCTGTTTTGCCTCTGTTAATTTTAGGCCATTTTACATATGGTTATGATCTATGAGCTACGATTGCAGAATTTACCGCAAGTTGGAGACTTAACCTCACAAGATATCTAAGGATAATAGATAGTGACTTCTTGAATTAGTGTCATATCGTTATTCACTTGCTATTAGCTTCCTTCCACTTTGCTATATCGCCTGACCTCAAGAAAGCGATGATATGGCATGCTTAATAAATGTGTCAAACATTTAGTTAATGAAGATTTACGTCATTTTCACGTAAAATCCCAAGCTTAGAACTTTGTATCAAGATGTGACACAATCGCTCGTTGGTCTCACCATATTTTGGAAATGAATTATAAAGATCTATGATTGACTATCAGTGTTCATGCTCTTTCTCTGTGTTTATAAGCCGAGTTCCGGAAGTGTAAAACAAAGCATGATACTGATCAAAAATAGACGTTGCATACACATCGTAGGCTGCAAATGCTAGTATCACCCAGACGAGTTTTCTGTATGGAAAGACATAAATGCTATCTATCACCAACTCATCAGAAATGATGTCATATGACTTCTTAACAAAAATATGTATTTTTGTATGCCGAAATAACTATTATTTATCGTGTTTATTAAATTTTAAAGGCAAGTATCAACATGGGATATTACGATCTATAAAATCTCTAAAAACGAGGAAATTTTAAAGCGGTTATTTTTACTTATCCAAAAATAGAACTCCTCACCAAAACTTGCTTAATAAGTTATCAGTCATTGAACGTGGAGCCATACGTTTTTAATTCGAGCGCAATGCCACCCAAATGATAAGTTAAAGTTGGATGAGCGATGTAATTTTGCAACTTCAATAAGTTTTCAATGCGACAATACCACTATTCAATGTCACCAGTAGGCGTGTTCAACACTCAATTCATCTGGTTTATTAAAATGTTACCATCTAAATGGCTTACTGAAATTCATCTTGTTTAAATAAACATTCTTATGGTCAGCAGAAAGTAAGCGGTAATTATGCCACCAAAATGCTCTGTAAAAGCTTAACTAGCCTATCTTGTGTTCATAATGCCCTACTTGTTATTGCATAAGCAGAGGGTAATGGAGATAAATAACGAAAGGCAAATTCTATTCACGTAAACTGTAATTTAAAATGCATCGAGGTTGATAAATGTATTATCTCTGAATAGCAACTGGGTAATCTGCGCGTTTTTGTTTACTTCTCAGTTATAGAAGTGCATCTTCAAGGTTAAGGGTAATCTGTCGTTATCGGGTTTATTTTTAACGCATAGAATGGGTGCCACTCTAAGAGAGTAAGAATTTATTTTTTGCAGTAAAAGTACGTTTAACTGTCGAAGGAATCTGAGGCTGAAAAAAATAGTAAAACATACAGTTTGAAACTTATTGATAACAAACCTTAATGACAATTATAAATACCATTTAATTAATACTTCATCCTTTTCTGAATATCTTCCTTCAAGACTAATAATAGTTATATTTTGACATATAGAACCCATCACAGATTTTGTACCGTTTTTATTTTTCTATAACCTCATTTATATTTCCGGCCATAAAGCTGTTTTAAGCAAATAAAAATTTATTAATATTGACTTAAAACCGTTGGAGTATAATTTTCTTTTTGTGACTCAAGATTGTTAGTATATTAAAATAGCACTTGCTGGAATCGTAGAATTGCACCTACGATCTTTTGGCATTACAAGTAATATACACTTCAGCTGCTGAGCTTCTAGATCCATGTGAAAATAAATTTGCAACAACAGATAGCTCATTATTATATTTCTGAGACAAGTTAGTACATTATAAAATCAAAATAAATTCTAACGAAATATCCATCGTGATATGATATCAGTCGAATGACCATTTAAAAGGTAAAAAGGGAGTGGTCATAGGAGCTTGTACGTCTGCATCGAAATGTAAGAGGCAGTATTGAAACACGAATCTAAAGATTTTGATAGCAAATTTATCCACCTGTTTAATCAATCTAAATAGTATTTAAATCTCATGAAACTACCTAGGATACATAACTTGAAATTAAAATCACTACACAAGTGAAGACAGAACCATTCCTAATATACAATATATATATATATTCGAAGAGTGATATGCAGAAAAAATCAAATGATTCCATCATTTTCAAATATTCTTTTGAATCATAACCAATATGTCTTAGATTTTAATGAATGACATTGAGGTTGAATGCAGAAATGTAACCAAAGTGAAGGTCTACGTCTATTTATTAATCTGAATACATGTTAACTATATCATATATATATATATATATATATATATATATATATATATATATATATATATATATACTTGTGACCTAAATATCACATTAATGTACAATCACTCAGTTCATATTAATTTGCATAGCACGATGTATCAAACTATTGTTACGCACTAACTAGTGCTGAAACAAACAAATTTATCGCTAATATACAGCTTTATTGATAATTTAGCCATCCACAAAGGAAGAGGAAATGAAAACATGTGATTTTTATGGTAATTAACTATCGTTTGGTACCGAAAAACCTTATCGTTTTGAATTATAGGACCTTTGTTGCTAATTTAAATTCTAGTACATCCAAATGGATGTATTCTATGAAGCATTGATCTTTAGATAACTTGACAGGATGATTTAACTATAAAATACGAGCTTATTGGTCACTTTCCTGTATGGAACACCCAAAAAAAATAATGCTGGTAATCATAATGTGTTACTTTAGCAGTTGCTATAAGTGTATGAGTACCAAATAGACAAGGAAGGTGGTTTAGCGGTAGTCGACAGGACAGCATAAGCCTAGGTTTCGTATTATTTGCCACTCGTCAGCAAGGCATGCCTGTAGTCTATGGGGGGAACTTATACTCCCCTGTGGGTTTGATTAGGAGTCACCCAGTTTCACATTCTGCGACCGTTACCACCGAGCTATGCTGGCCTCGACTGACCCCCTTTGGGACTAATATGCAAGTACTGGTTATTCAGTGGAAACAATCTCAGACTGTGAAACTAGGTGACTCGGAATCGGACTCATAGGGGAGTATTAATACCCCCCCCCATAGATTACAGGCGTGCTGGCGAGTGGTAAATAATACAAAACCTAAGCCAATTGTGTTCTGTCGATTACCCCTAAACCACTTTCCATGTTCACATAGTCCTAGTGATGTCTAGTTACTTAGACCAGCGTCAACATTACAATTCGATTGATAGTATTCAATCAGGGCTATAAAGAACTCAATGAACATCAAACCGGTTACTACATAGTGATCAACTAGTGTAAGTGCAAGTACCATTTTACTTATCGTCTTCTAAACAAACCTAATCAAGTAAGACCATTATTGCTTAATGTCATTCAAAATTTATTTTAGACTAACTGTATTATGCTTCATAATTTCATAGATCTGAAAACAGCTTTTTAAACTGGCTAGGCAACCAATACTTAAGTAATACAGGTTAGGCCACAGTCACATTCATTTATCAGTGTACCTGATGTCATACAGCTTAATAAGCTAAATAGGTTAACATTGGAAGTTGTTCTTGTATTCTTACTAATTGATAAAATCCGCCTGTGCTTGACACAAAGCAACTAAACATTCGTTATCACAAGGTTTTATTTGTAGGTTAGTTTCGGTCCACATGCTTCAAATGTAACTTGCATAGTTTGTCCTTTATCTATGAAAATGGAAGTTGTTTTCATCAAACTTTACTAGTTTTTAATGCAATCGATGCTAAATTTTATCATTATAATCAAAAAAAGTTAACTTATTCTTAGCTCAGGTTATTCACAACATTTCCACTGTTAAACAGATGAATTATATTTGGAACTTTAGATAATTTTTAGTTTATTTTATGAGTTAGTTTTGTACATAAGAGTGTAAATTTCTTTCAAAAACGTCATTTCAAATATTTAGAGTCATCTACAACTGACTACTGTGAACAAGTTAATACAGCATAGACAGTGTAAAAATATATTGTAATAGTATATGCTTGAAATTAAATATTTGCTGAGATATATTCGTCTACATACAGCACTCATTTACTAAATAAATGGAAAAATAACGAAATACAACAAATCTCTTGGACATTGAAAACATTGTGAATAACTTCAGCTGTAAAATGTCATTAAAACATTTCAAGTCCTTTACAGAATCAATTTCTCAAATTACACCTATATGAAAAGTAGATTACTTTAGATTCAACAATTATTAAATATTAATAAAAAAAAAGTCAAAATATGTATTACGTCACTTTATAAACCAGTCAACGACTGTTTATCTCATTTTACATTTACTTACATGCCTAGGATTTTGTAGTGATATGAGTATTCGTAATCAAAACTTAGTATTTGACATTCTGAATGACAGTTAATAGGTGGTCTCAGTAGGAACTCGCCATTAATATTGTGTTGTATTAATTATTAATGGAATCACAGTCAAGCTCTCAAGGCACCAAGCCCACTCAAACCGAAGTGACAGATATATGTGTAAAAACGTAGGTGTTCATGTGAGTCACTTTAGGGATTGCGATTGAAGTAGGTCAATATCACATATGGAGGCAAATACAACAGAAGGATAGCTGGTCAGACATGCAGACATTCACACATACAAAGGTTCACATGTGTAATATGGTGTAACAAAAAAATATACAGGTCATATATTTATCAGAATTTGTTATTGGAATTCACCACAAATGAACTTTCGAAACACTCGTATTTCAACACAATAAATGGTAGCATAAAAATTCTCCAAAAATAAAGAGTTTTTATTAAACAATAGTAGCAAGAAGCAATTATTAACTATAAATTAGTAGTATAGCATAGCGTCAGAAGCATGAATCGCCATAATTATCATTTCTTGCATTCTCAAAAAATGATTTAAAAACATATGCCCAAAGCAAATTCGGTTAACAGTACGATACACTTTTATAAATAACAAATAACGTAAGACGTTGGCGCAGTCGATTGGTTTTTAAAAGATGGTAGCTGATATCATATTTGATTTATGATGATTATAATAGCACACCTCTCTTGTATACAATACTGGGATATGCATGCTTGCTAGTAAATGTATGTTACAAAATGTTTCGAGCTCTCTCCGAAAAGGTGACCTGTTTGATTCACTCTATTGTCACTACATCATTGTCATTATTTAAAAAAAGACATTTGATAATATGAAAAAAAGGTGATAGCTCAATAACAATTGAACAAAATATGACATGCAACCATTTTATAGGCCACTTCTTAACTAAATTCAGTGGGTTACTTTTTGAAGTAATCAACGATCTTACGAAAAGTTATACTAAACAGCTTAAAATAATTAAACATAATATATGACTGAAGTAATAGAAACTGACACTAAATATCACTGACACCTACCTCCAACCTTTATCCTTACTACGTAACTGAAAAAAGGACTACTTCTTTAGTATTACTACTTTGATTTTGCCGTCAATGATTAGTGTTTATTTGGATTGTATATCTCCCTAAGTATCATGAGGACATTATCACTATCCAATAAACTTCAGTACCCTATTAAATTCTATCCCAAGAATTTCCATTATTTATATATGAATTAAAAACTATGACAACAGATCTACTATAATGAATTCTCTTAATTTCGACAGTACCCTTAAAACAAAATCCAAGTAGGCGGTTTGTTTAACTTAAACACAGTTTATATAATGCACTGACACTAACTAGGCAATCACTGAAGACTAAAATGCACAGAAAATCCTTTTTGTCCCGAATGGAAAACCACAGCAACGGGCATCCAATATCCCATTAGTGGTCGAGTTCAAAACCATTACGTTTGGAGACGAGCACGTTTTCGTTAAATCAGTAAGATTAGTTACGTTACCAACTTCAGTTGGGAAACAACATTCAGTCCTCCCTAATTTTTAATGGATGTTAGGGTAACAACGTCTGTTACAGAAAATTAACGTAAAACTTAGTACATTTATAACTTCAAATTAAAAACAATACATTCTTGGATTATCCATCGCGTAAAGATATCAAAAAGTAAGAATATTTAAAACCAAGTAAAATATAAAAACATCGTTTGATTCTGTTACTAAAGTACTAAACATTAACTTTTCCTCTCAGTTAGTCAGTCAGTTACAATGTGGAACATGGTACCTGCGTACATCAGTTCAAGCCACCAATCCAAAATTAGAAGATAGAAACTAAATTGTCGGATCAAATGGAAAGGAATACAGATCGGTGATAAGATTTAGGAAAATATGATTCAGTAAAAAGAAAAATATGATAAGTTCAGAAACTTAGAATTTGGAGGAAGACAAGGAGTGGATGCACCTGCGTCATTACAAACGATTTTGAGCCATATCACCTAAAATCTCTAACCGTTTGTGATGATCATTACGCTGCCCCCAACCAAGTAGTCTGCACCTGCTCAGCCCAACTGTCAATAACTTCATGGGCTGGTGCCATGTTTTGGTTTGGCCACCCCTAGCTTTCTTCCAGCCTATTCCCACACCAGATAGCATTGCTCGTCAAGGTAGGCGGTGTTAGGCATACGTAACACATGTCCTAACCACCTTAGCTGATGAAGATTTACTACTTCATCAATAGACTTGCCGTATCTACCTAGTACTCTATTCCTAACCAACGTATTGCTTACTCAGTGGTCCCAGTGAACACAAGAAATATTTCGAAGACATCTATGATCGAATACTAGGAGCCTACGAATATCCTCTATCTTTAATGGCCATGTTTCACATCCATAAAGTAAAACAAATCAAACTGCTGCGCAGTAAACGAGTCCTTTGGTTAGTAGTCGGATGTCTAACCTACACCACAAGTGGCGCAAATTCCCAAAAGCTAATCGGGCCTTATGTATACGAGCAGAGATTTCAACAGACACCAGACCGTCAGGACTGATGAGGCTGCCAAGATAAGTGAAGCGGTCAGCATATTCAACTGACTCACTCCATATCATTAACTTCCGTGCCGAATCAAGCCAATCCTGAAGTAACATTTTGCATTTGGTTGGAGATAATCTCATCCCAAACATCCATAAATTCATGTTTAAGGTAGTCAAAAGATTCTGCATTTTATCAGCATCGTCGCCTAAGAGAACTATATCATCTGCATATTCTAAGTCAGCAAGTTGGCCTCCTGGAAGGAGGTCAACCCCGGAGAAGTCAGACGATGGCAATGTCAACTCTAAAAGTATGTCAATGATAAAATTAAATAAAAATGGGGGGGGAGGACAACTTTAACAAACACCACTTGAGGTAATCAGTTCTGATGACAATCCGCCATAAGCTCTGACTCGACATGTGGTGTTCAAGTAGAGAGCTTGTATAAGGTTAATGTACTTCTGTGGTACGCCTTTCAATGAAAGACATTGCCACGTAACCTTACGATCGACAGAGTCAAACGCCGCCTTAGGGTCAAGGAATACAAAGTGCCTATGTTCCAGAACCTGCCGAAGTGTGAATATTTAGTCTATACAACCACACCCAGGTCTGAAACCACCTTGGTTCTTTCAAGTTTACTCTTCACGAGCTTTAGTTAGCAGTTGACGTAATATTACAGTCGGATTTCTGATACGCGTTTCCTTGATAAGTCTGAACAGTTGCCTACTGTTACCTATTGCCACTGCCTTTTTCATCTCTAGATTTCACCACCAACCACGGCTCACGATCATTATGCATGCTTTTAACCAGCTGAAGCTTAGGTTGCGTTCGCTCCTCATGGTGTTCAGAACCTGACGGGATGTGTTGCCGAGCATCTAACAGTTCAGTAGAAGCAGCCGAAATCCACTGAGTTTTCTTAAATTTTTGGTTTAGCTTACTAGTAGATATTACTGCTGTTTCAATAGCTTTTTGGATATCATTCCAAGCTGACTCGGGGTGGGCATCGCTTACACAACTCCATAATATTCTCTTATCCACGCTGTCGAATGTTTTTTTGTAGTTGAGGAAGTTAATGTGAAGCGGTTAATTCCATTTAGTTGATTGCTCTACAATGAACAGTAGAGTAGCATTGTGGTCGGTACATCACCGGTCTTTACGGAATTTGGCCTGTTGATCTAGGAGTTTGGTGTCGACTGGATCTTTCATTCTGTTCAATAACACCCTGTTGAAGACTTTTCCTGGTATTGAAAGAAGAGTGATGCCTCCGCAGTTTCCGCAATTGTTAAGATCTTTCTTTGGTTTCTTGATGAGGTACCCAGATACCTTTTATCATTCTATATTATTTAGACTTTAAAATTCATGCACTTACAGCCTCAATGTGGATAATGATATATGAACGATTAAAGAGTGGAATAGTTAACTAGTCAAATAGAAGCTTATGCATGGAACAATATAGAAAGTACAATTTCAAAGGTACTGATATTAATAGACAGTTATCTACTCAAGGCATTCCATATCCATCGGTCAAACATCAACAGCAACCTACTGTGACAAAGAACAAACTTCCAGATGAGGAAGAAATTAGGAAAAGACATTGGAAGTGGATATGACACACTTTGCCGAAACCACCAAACTGCATCACAAAGCAGGGAATAACTTGGAGTCTTCAAGTCCAAAGAAAAGAGAAAGACCAAAGAACACATCACACCGACAATTAGAGGCAGATATGAATTTAGGACATAGTTAGTTGGAGAATCCTGGTCGGCAGCCTGTGCTCCACGATTGGTATCAGGTGAGTGAGTAAATGATGAGTAAAAGCAATTCAAAAAACAAAGGGTTTTACGACTTGGAAACATTATGACAACGTGTTGTCCTGTAAATGTGTATCAAACTGATTAAGTCATTGCTGTTATATATATATATATCTATATATATATATATTATATATATATATATATATCTATATATATATATATCTATATAT
>CM068309.1:20032127-20204627 GCA_034768735.1 Schistosoma mekongi | reverse complement strand
AACATTATGATAAAAAAGAAAATTACCAAGTCGTCATATTTCATAATCATATAAACTGTGAATTTTTTTGCAATTTAGAAGTGCTTTTTTTCTAAATGGTATATATACATTGAAAACTTATTAGTACATCAGTCTCTTGTTGCATCCACTAAGTACTGTAGTATTCAGTCATGCGCCTAAATATTTCATCCAAATGTCCATGAATAATAAGACTTTTTGAATTTCGGGTGTAACCACTTGTATTTCCAATACTAACGGTATAGTAAGTATATTTAAAACTTGTGGTTTTAAACTTTGTAGAGGTAGTCCACTTGTGTTAAACATATAAAGTCCTTATTATTAATGGAAACAGGTGAGTAGTTTTCTGCGCTCAGTAGTTAAGTGGGTAACTCTTTGGGTAGGTGAAGCGAAGGAAATTAAGTTCATTCAAGGGACAAGTCTTCAATAGCACGAAACACACGTCGTAGTTAATAATACTTGCCACATACCAAGCATACAAAAGTAATTGTATATCTGCTGTAAAAATACATGCTTTGCAGATGGATAAAATGATCACAGTAGTCATAGTAGTAATAAGCACTAACCTCGTCACAACGCAACTTGTTGTCACTCTTCGAGTCCAATGAAACATCAAACTGCTGAGAAATCATTTTTTCCTGTTGTAGACCTATTAAGTAATATTCATATGAAAGTTATAAAATACCGTTAATTGCCTTGAAACATTAAGTAATTTAAGGCGTAGAAAAATTGAAAGACCGAATTTATTTATTCTATTAATTAAATATAGAGAAGATAATGCCAGTAAAAATAACCCCTTTCAATAGGTAATTGATTACTTACTTACATACGCCCGCTACTCCTCACTGAGGAGCATAAGCCGCTCATCAGGATTCTCCATTCAACCTCTGTCCTGAGCAATCCCTTCCAACTGTTTCCAGTTGCTGTTTATCTTTTTAAAGTCTGCTTCCAATTCTCGACACAGTGTGTTCTTCGACTTTCCTCTTTTCCGTTTCTCAACAGGATTCCATGTTAATGCTTGTCACGTGATACAGTCTGATGGTTTCCGCAATGTATGTCCTATCCATTTCCAACGTCTTTTCCTAATTTCCTCTTCGGCTCGAAGTTGGTTTGTCCTCTCCCATAGTAAGCTGTTGCTGATGGTTTCCGGCCAACAGACATTCAGTATCTTGCGTAGACAGTTGTTTATAAATACTTGTACCCGTCTGATGATGTTTGCAGTAATTCTTCAAGTTTCAGCTCCGTATGGCAGGACTGTCTTGACGTTCGAATTGAAGAGTCTGACTTTGAGGTTAGTTGATATTCGTTTTGAGTCCGATATGTTTTTCAATTGTAGGAATGCGGCTCT
Organism: Schistosoma mekongi; assembly: GCA_034768735.1. Lineage (NCBI taxonomy): Eukaryota > Metazoa > Platyhelminthes > Trematoda > Strigeidida > Schistosomatidae > Schistosoma > Schistosoma mekongi. The sequence goes on along the minus strand of CM068309.1, from coordinate 20,203,261 downwards.
GGCTTTGCCAATCCTTGCCTTTATATCTGCATCGGACCCTCCCAAGTATGTGAAAGTATCCACTTCTTCCAGAGTTACTCCATCAAGTTCAATTGAGTTGGTGCTCCCCGTGTTGTATTTGAGAATCTCGCTCTTTCCCTTATGTATGTTCAGGCCTACTGATGTTGAAGTTGCTGCTACACTGGTTGTCTTCGCTTGCATTTGTTGGTGTGTATGTGCTAAAAGAGCTAGATCATCCTCAAGGTCCAAATCATCGAGTTGCATCCTACTTGTCAATTGAATTCCGTGCATCCCCTCAAATGTGGTACGCCGTAGTGTCGAAGAAGTTACCATAGTGTTCTCCTATCTACGCTATCAAACGCTTTCTCGTAATCAATGAAGTTGATGTACAGTGACGAGTTCCACTCAATTGATTGTTCAACGACGATCCGTAGTGTCGCTATTTGGTCTGTGCACGACTGATGCTTACGGAAACCAGCTTGTTGATCTCGAAGTTGAGCATCCACTGAATATTTCATTCTATTCAACAATACTCTGTTGAAGACTTTCCCTGGTACCGACAGTAGCGTGATTCCTGTGTAGTTCTCACATTTGCTCAAATCTCTGTTCTTTGGTATCTTGATAAGATGTCCTTCTCTCCAATCTGCCGGCACTTGTTATTCCTCCAAGATCTTTTTGAATTAAACGTGGAATATCCTTGTTGATATATCGATATCTGACTTGAGTGTCTCAGCTGGTATATTGTCAGGCCCTACTGCTTTCCCACTTTTGATTTGTCTGATAACCATCTTGATTTCTTCCATCGTTAGTGGAGTGACATCTATCGGGAGATCTGTAGGTGCTGCTTCGATGTCTGGTGGGTTCAATGGAGCTGGCCTGTTTAAGAGTTCCTCAAAGTGTTCTACCCACCTATTCCTTTGTTCTTGAATCTCAGCGATTGTCTTGCCTTCTTTGTTCTTGACTGGTCGCTCTGCTTTACCATATTTACCTGCTAGTTTCTTCGTCGTGTCATATAGCTGTTTCATATTTCCTTCTCTTGCAGCTTTCCCCACTGTCATTGCAAGGCCTTCGATGTATTTCCCTTTGTCGGCTCTAATGCTCTTCTTTACCTGCTTATTTGCTTCTGTGTATTCAGTTTGTGCCTTGATTTTTTCTGCTCTTGTTCGGCTGTTGTTGATTTCTATCTTCTTGTTCCTCCTTTGTTGAATTTTGCTCAGGGTCCCAGTGGAGATCCATTCCTTATAACGGTACTTCTTGCGGCCCATCACCTCCTGACACGTTGAAGTTAGTGCTTATTTGATTCCTTTCCAGTTGTCCTCCATGGTGGTTTCTTCTTTCGGTAAATCTTGTAAGGCTTGGAACCTGTTGTTGAGAGCTATTTTGAATTCCTTGAGTTTGTCAGTGTGTTGGAGAAAAGCTGTATTGAACCGTTGTACTGCTGCCACTCCAGTTGTCCACTGCTTCTCTTTAGTTCTATGGGCGCAGTCTGTTCTAGCATATTTGATCCATCATCTCAAAGTATGGTAAGTGAGGATTTGTGACTACCAGCAAAGAAATTCCAGTATGTTAATCTAAGCCAATATTATATATCGTCTTTATTTGAAAGTTCTTTTCTTCATTTCGAAGCCTAGTAAGGGATTGTCGATATCGTAGTTTTTTTACGCTTTCTCATATTCCCATTGGTTTTCCTGACAAACTTCGGTTTTGCAGTCTATGGGAAGTTCACATAAAGGGTAGAAACTGTTTGGAACAATTATCCACAACTATATATACATATATACTGAAGAGATAAAATCCATTCGAAATGTTTAGTTCCCGACCAATAGAGATTCCATGTCGAAAGTATTCACGTTCACTGATGTCAAGCTAAAAATGTCGATTTATAGAAGGAAAAAGGGACCTAGTTGAAATCAAACGTTTTGTATCATGTCTGGCAAAAACAATTTAATAGTATGAATTAATTATCTGGATACGGTTTCAATAGGTGAATATGATGTGTATAATTACCCAAAATAGTCCTACGCGCATTTACTTATATGACTGTATCTAAGCTATTCGAATGCGCTGAATAGAGCGTCTAAATCCTAGTTTAAATGAGTTCTGATTATGTTTAAATTACTTGACAACATGCCATATAATCAAAATCGTTCAACACATTTTATAAATGAATGAAAATAAGTTGCGAATTTTTTATGTTCCATAGTCAATAGTCAGTAGAAAGTGAATTAACGACATGTAACAATTATCCAGTGGCCATTATTAACTGTCTCATACTAAACATATTTTCTCGCAAAAATCTGGCAACATACATACTATAGTAAAATAAGATGTTTGAATGTAACATGATATAAGTTCACTTACACTTTTAATTTATATATATATATATATATATATATATATATATATATATATATAAACACAGTGCACCACATAAAATTTAAAATCTATCTACGTATACATCATGATTACTACTAGCCAAATCGTATTAACAATTTTTGGGATGTGTATTAAATTTAGTTTAACTTTAGTGTAGCATAATATATGAAGCCCATGATTATGAAAAACGTTGATAGTGTTCAAACATCGAGTTGTACCAGATATATGGGGTCATTTATTTAGTTTGTTTAGTGTGTAGTGCAAAGTAGAGTGTAATTTTCATGTCAATGCTCTATATTGAATTATTTTTGTGTTTTTCATCTGGTTGGTTGTTATACCGTACACTGAAATATTCGACTTTCGTTATCAAGTCATTTAAACAGGATGAGAGTTTACTAAAACTGAAATTAACATATATTTGGATAGTTTAACAATATTCCACATAAGCAAAGCCAAATAAATATAATAGTCAGCTGAAACGAAATCTTCAGTAAAAATTAGTCGCTACTATGACGTTACTTACTTACAAAATGAAGAGAAATACGACTAAAAATACTGGATAGAGCACAGAGAACTTTGTGTATAAACATGGATATTTGAAATAAGGAATAAATCGGAATAATTTATGAAATGCTTTTAACCTTCAATGGTAAAGAAATGAAGTTCAGGATAGATTCTATTCGTCTTTAAATGAAGCAGGTTTAAAACCATAGAACGCACATGTAGGTATCATTAGAAAGGTTAGTGTTAATAATTTAAAAGAAATTGTTCATGGGGTAAGTCATTTATAGAAAAAAGCAATATTCTAATGACATTTCAACTCATCAGAGAATAAACAAATAACCGAACCAAATTAGCATAAATTTAGATAATGTGATGGAACAAAAATATTTAGTACAATCAAAATAGATCTGTTGAAGTCATGTCATTTGAGTCAAGGTAATCCAAAATGGGACAAATTTACGTACTACTGTGAACTCTGAGTGGGTATGAATGGTATGATGTGTAATATGTACAAATGGAGATAATTTGCGTGTGTACGTGTTAAAAATTCATGAAATCTGATGTAGTTTAATTATGGTTTCTTAGGTAAATAGTGCATGTTGGATGAATAATAAGGTCTTCCTATGTATTAAGTGTATTAGGGTTTAACGATATGTGAAAAGCTTTAGGTACTATCCTTATTTATAATTCAAAGAACCTTTGTAGAATAATTTGAATATTTATGATGACGATTATATGGCTGTGATAAATGGAATGAAATACTGTTGCTGATTTGATTTGTAACTTTTGAAGTCCAACAGGATTATTAGGAGATCATTATGTGTAACGTATATGTTGGTTGGCACGAATCAAGATTTCTCGAGAAGACTCTACAATACAGAAGGCTTCACAGTTGACACAATCTAACCTTTCGATATGAAAACGACCATTTCTTGTGTATTAACTAAACTACCTAGAAAAATGTCAGTGATTTCGTCGATGGTTTAGATTTTATGCTGTTTTGAAGGCTTCGATTTTTCTGTTGTATCATGGTGGTGAGGTAGAACGACGTTATCATTCCATGATATTCCATTAGATTTATTATTACTTACCAAAAGCCTGTAGTTCTCCTAGGGTTACTGCCGGTCGAAAGCCCGGTTAAAGGAGGAGGGTTGGGCATGGGGCTAGCATCTCCATCCCGTAAAACACAAGCTCGCTAAAAAAAACGCTAACTAGATTAAACAAGCTAAACAATTTAAACTTTGCCCTGGGATTGGAAGGATTATTTATGACGCCTCATGATGAAAGCTGAAATTATTCGGAAGTCATGAGGCCGATGCCCACCCTTCTAACAACCAGAGCATATATTTTTATAGGTACATGGAATGTTCGAACAATGTGGTAGAGCGGGAAGACAAATCAAATAGCTGCAGAATTGAAGAGATACAACTTGACATTGCTCGGAATTAGCGAAACCAATTGGACTCAAGCTGGATATAAAATATTGACTACAGGAGAGATGCTACTATACTCCGGCCACGAGGAGGAAAATGCTCCTCACACCCAAGGAGTTGCTCTGATGCTGTCCAAAAAAGCACGTAATGCACTTGTGGGATGGGAACCACATGGACACAGGATCATCAAAGCATCTTTCAAAACAATGAAGAAAGGGATTACAATGAATATTATCCAATTTTATGCAATCACCAAACAACGGCAACGAGGAGGACAAAGATCACTTTTACGATAGACTGCAATCAATTATAGCAAAGTGTCAAGGAAAGGACATGATAATTCTGATGGGGTCATAAACGCCAAAGTCGGAATGAACAACACTGACTAAGAAGAAATCATGGGACGACAGGGACTGGGAGAATGAAATGACAATGGTGAACGATTTACAAATCTATGTGCTTTCAACAAATTGGTTGTAGGTGGTACAATATTCCCTCACAAACGCGTACATAAGGCTACATTGGTCTCACCGGATCATACTACAGAGAATCAAATCGATCATTTATGTATCAATAAAAAATTTAGAAGATCAATGGAAGATGTAAAAACCAGGAGAGGAGCTGACATAGCTTCAGATCACCACCTGGTGGTTGCTAAGACGAGAATGAAACTGAAGTTAAAGAAACAATGGACAACTGAAATGTCAGCAGTATAACGGTTCAATACAACTTTTCTCCAACACACTGACAAACTCAAGGAATTCAAAATAGCTCTCAACAACAGGTTCCAAGCCTTACAAGATTTACCGAAAGAAGAAACCACCATGGAGGACAACTGGAAAGGAATCAAATAAGCACTAACTTCAACGTGTCAGGAGGTGATGGGCCGCAAGAAGTACCGTTATAAGGAATGGATCTCCACTGGGACCCTGAGCAAAATTCAACAAAGGAGGAACAAGAAGATAGAAATCAACAACAGCCGAACAAGAGCAGAAAAAATCAAGGCACAAACTGAATACACAGAAGCAAATAAGCAGGTAAAGAAGAGCATTAGAGCCGACAAAGGGAAATACATCGAAGGCCTTGCAATGACAGTGGGGAAAGCTGCAAGAGAAGGAAATATGAAACAGCTATATGACACGACGAAGAAACTAGCAGGCAAATATGGTAAAGCAGAGCGACCAGTCAAGAACAAAGAAGGCAAGACAATCGCTGAGATTCAAGAACAAAGGAATAGGTGGGTAGAACACTTTGAGGAACTCTTAAACAGGCCAGCTCCATTGAACCCACCAGACATCGAAGCAGCACCTACAGATCTCCCGATAGATGTCACTCCACTAACGATGGAAGAAATCAAGATGGTTATCAGACAAATCAAAAGTGGGAAAGCAGTAGGGCCTGACAATATACCAGCTGAGACACTCAAGTCAGATATCGATATATCAACAAGGATATTCCACGTTTAATTCAAAAAGATCTTGGAGGAATAACAAGTGCCGGCAGATTGGAGAGAAGGACATCTTATCAAGATACCAAAGAACAGAGATTTGAGCAAATGTGAGAACTACACAGGAATCACGCTACTGTCGGTACCAGGGAAAGTCTTCAACAGAGTATTGTTGAATAGAATGAAATATTCAGTGGATGCTCAACTTCGAGATCAACAAGCTGGTTTCCGTAAGCATCAGTCGTGCACAGACCAAATAGCGACACTACGGATCGTCGTTGAACAATCAATTGAGTGGAACTCGTCACTGTACATCAACTTCATTGATTACGAGAAAGCGTTTGATAGCGTAGATAGGAGAACACTATGGTAACTTCTTCGACACTACGGCGTACCACATTTGAGGGGATGCACGGAATTCAATTGACAAGTAGGATGCAACTCGATGATTTGGACCTTGAGGATGATCTAGCTCTTTTAGCACATACACACCAACAAATGCAAGCGAAGACAACCAGTGTAGCAGCAACTTCAACATCAGTAGGCCTGAACATACATAAGGGAAAGAGCGAGATTCTCAAATACAACACGGGGAGCACCAACTCAATTGAACTTGATGGAGTAACTCTGGAAGAAGTGGATACTTTCACATACTTGGGAGGGTCCGATGCAGATATAAAGGCAAGGATTGGCAAAGCCAGAGCCGCATTCCTACAATTGAAAAACATATCGGACTCAAAACGAATATCAACTAACCTCAAAGTCAGACTCTTCAATTCGAACGTCAAGACAGTCCTGCCATACGGAGCTGAAACTTGAAGAATTACTGCAAACATCATCAGACGGGTACAAGTATTTATAAACAACTGTCTACGCAAGATACTGAATGTCTGTTGGCCGGAAACCATCAGCAACAGCTTACTATGGGAGAGGACAAACCAACTTCGAGCCGAAGAGGAAATTAGGAAAAGACGTTGGAAATGGATAGGACATACATTGCGGAAACCATCAGACTGTATCACGTGACAAGCATTAACATGGAATCCTGTTGAGAAACGGAAAAGAGGAAAGTCGAAGAACACACTGTGTCGAGAATTGGAAGCAGACTTTAAAAAGATAAACAGCAACTGGAAACAGTTGGAAGGGATTGCTCAGGACAGAGGTTGAATGGAGAATCCTGATGAGCGGCTTATGCTCCTCAGTGAGGAGTAGCGGGCGTAATTAAGTAAGTACGGTGTTAATTATATTCTGATTTTCACTTTGTTTATCTTCTGATTAGGTAAGTAAGAGTCGTGGGTTGGGGTTTGAGCAATTTTCAGCAGATTTAGTGTTAGTGAAATCTGTGCATTGATTGAATATTCATCTATTCGAGTATGTCGATTTACGATAGATGTTTTGATTAAGAGTTCAATTTACATTCCTTTCGACTAGATATTCGAGAGTGACAACTCAATGTGTTCACTTTCATTTTCTAAAGTTGATTCGATTTAAGAGAAGCAAATATTAATTAGTTTGAAAATATCTTCAGAAAAATCTTTTTAATGTTGATAAAGGACGTCATCCATATATGTGAGCTAAATCCGTGGTCCGATAGTATTAGTAGAAAAATGTGTTTCTATATTGGTCATGAATAGATTTGTTACAACTGGAGACATGGGTGATCCTGTCTGCATAGCATTCCTATAAAAGTGAACAGAGTTGAATTCATGAATGGCTTAAGTGATTTGATGATTAAACTGATGTTTAAAAGGCATCAACTAACCAATGTGTGATTATTCGTTAGTTACTCATTAGTAAGCTCCAGATACACCAAGTGAAATACTAGTATATAGAGTTACGTCATAACTTACCATAGTTCCGTTTTCTTCGACTATTACTATCAATATTTTTGATATGAAGTTATAGGCATCTTCGACAACACTGTATGGTTTATATATATACTGCTTTGATAATAAGAGACGACGTGTTGGCGATTGTGTAGAATGCTTTGATTTACTTCTCGATATTATTTAAACTTGTATGGCTTGCGCCAGATCATCAAATGTCAGTAAGTTCAATTTCTACTTATTAGCATATCGCGAAAGTGGATCACTTATTTCTGTATTTTCTATTTATTTGCCATCTATTTTTGAATTCAAGTTTATTCTCGTTTTCTCTCTGAAATCTTAACTTCTTTCTTTTCAATGACTAGTCGATTAATTTGTTTAATAAACTACAGTGTAGTTCAGAAATCTATACTAATATTATGAAGAGAAATTTCCTAACCGGGTTATTTCCTGAAAATACTTTAGTTATTTTATGCGTCAGCATCTAATTTATAAATTCTGACTTATTATATTTGTATGTATTCATTTATGTTTTACTGCTGTACCTAGTAACAAGTTAAAATCATACGTTTATCGGAATAGAATATTAGTATTGAGATTAATAGGTGTCAAACAAATTTCAGCATCCAGTTTCAGTATTATATCTATAAATAATCTGTGTAATATACATTTAAGTTGAACATTTTATGCTTGTAATCTCAAGGGTTAATTTTATCAAATGAATAACATTAGACAGGATCAATGCAATAATTAACTAGAAGGACAAATATTGCTCTAACAATCATTTCTCTTCACAAAAAACAGTTTCTTCATAAGTTAAATTAGTCGTTCTTAAGCTGCACCTATATTCCAATGGATGCATAGATCTTTACAAAGTAAACAATTTTGCATTAATAATAATGGAGTTTGAATAACTCCCTATTCCTTTTATTACACCTCTGAGTTTCCTATTAATAATATGTGTTATGCATCTTGTTTAATCTACTGTTTATAGCAAATATACACGTTCAATCTTCTATCTTCTGGGAAGGAAAAGTATTTTATAATTTGAATAGTGACAAACTATCAGCATGCCATAAAACAATAATTAATTTTCCAAATAAATTTCATGCCTCAGGAATTGCTCACCTGTTCAACAATCATACATTAAGTGACATAGTAACCATAATACGACATTAAAATAAAAGTTGCTTTTATTTGTTAAAGTTTGTATTACTCAGTTGCTGGTACCGAAGAATGAATTTTGATCTTTGTTGTTTATGTGTATAGTAAGGAGATAGCCTCGATGTACCTAACACGCAGCTGCGGAGTTCCAATTAGGACATATAAACATTGTGGATTTGCTGAGAATAAAAATCTAAAGATAGCATATTTCATATTTATTGGGCATTTTAACAAAATAAGCCCAACTAACCTCATTCTATACAAAACATATGGGTAGTCACTGATATTTATTTCCGTTACTCATCTAGAACAGTCGGAACATACATATGAGATTTTAGTTTGTTTAATTAAAATACGCCTAATACATTCAAACAGATTATCAAGTTTGGAAATATCTTAAACTATGCTTAGTAACTCACGATGCTTTCCAAAAGATTCCTAGATGATAGACTGATAACTAGTTGTTGTGTCCTTGAGTTTGGTCTGTTTTAGGATTCTTGACACGTGAGATTACACTAACACTGAACAGTATCTACATGAACGAGATACAGACCAACAATGTCCATCCTGATACACCAACCGACTCATCATCCTCATCGGGTTCGGAGAAAGAAGCAAAGAAGAGAAACTCAAAGAAGATTCTATTCTATTTCATCTCAAATATGCTTATATAGTTACAATAGCGACTTTACCAAAAGTGGAAAATCTGGAAAAAATTAGAAACCGATCACACAACAGCAAGGTCAATAGGGAAAATACGGACAATTTTGGTTTGATTGTGTTCTCTGAGCTGTATGGTTCAATTACGGAGCTTTCATCATATTTTGGAGGGCTTCAACGGTGCAAACTTCTGATAGAAGTTAGCTTTTGAAATTTTCTTTACCAGCGACTAGCATCCTATTATGTCCACCTTGAGTATGACTGCTTGTTATTAACCGCTATTCTGTCATTTTCTGCTCATTTATTTTGGTTCTATTCCCTCTTAATCTGATCCATAGCACTGTAGTATACTAAATTTCCAATTGGTTGGTAAATTGCATTTATTTCAATGTGTTTATTGAATGCCAATTGACCTGAATCTCAAGCTTCTAAAAGCTCTCTGGTTCTCGTTGTGTTTCGATTGTCTAAAATTACCACGCTTTCCCAGTCAAACTTGTCCATAATTGTCTATATGTATTGATATAAAAGACGATATGTTGTGATGCTTGACGGCGAATTTGTGTTCATGCAGGCGGAGATGCAGAGGTCAACATTTTTGTCCGATATAGTATTTATCATAGTTGGAGTAGTTTGTTTTCTAGATAACCTGTGGTTTCTCTTCTCGTTATTTTGTCCTCTGGTTTGCACAAAATTGATTGTAGTGAACTTGTTGGCTTGTGTGAGACACTTATTCCTAACGGCCCCAATAGTCTGGTTTTAATTTCACATATGCCTGTCGTATACGGTAGAATGATCAGTTTGTTGCTTTTGATTTTATTGATGTTTTTGTGAGACATTTCTTGATAAAATTGCGCGGATAGCCGTTCTTTTGAAAGACAGTTATTAAGTACCTCTATTTATTTGTATGGCAAAAGTGCTGCAGTGTTCTTGCTAATTTAAATAGAGTTTATACACAGTTGATTTTGTAGGTTGTTGCTATTGTAATTACCATCCCAAAATTCAAACAAAGATGTCGATTAGTGAGAATTTTACAATTAAAAGAAATAACAAAATTAGGAGGGTATGCTAGACGTAGTACTAATAAACAATATTTAAGATTGCACGGTAGGATTAGACAAGACAGAATGTCTACGGCGTATGCTTCGGGAGTAGATAATGTATAACACAGAATCAACGCATATTTAATGTTTTAAGAGTAACGGCACACCTTAAGAATTGTTGACAGTGTAATCTGTATGTCGTCTAAGGAACTTCGGCTTTCAAAACTGAGAGATCTTTGATGACTGGAATGATACCGTGCCAATCACAGAGAGTTTTCTCAACTCACGTCATTTATCAATGGTTATAGATTGTTCCCTATAGCATAATAGCACTTATTAAGCCATACTGACCACATAGACCTTGCGAGCAATAATCATTTTTGTATAGGCCTCAATACAAAACATTCGTTTTTAATCAGTTTAGTTAAGGGTAATCAAGTTGTAAAATGCATATTTTGGGTTTTATGACGGGGACTGGAATCATAACACGACGAACCGGGGTGATCAAAACAAAATATATGATTTTCAAGGCAATCTGTGATCAATTCTGTTACGAATATATGTCCAAGTTATTGCGTCAAGTTACACAAAATAAATCATACTTTGCTATTATTTGGAATTATATTATTCATTATCTAAAGTAAGTAAAGATGCTTACTCGTTACGATATATTTTACAATTTATCCACTGATATCTTTCAGATGATAATTATAAGTACAACAGTTTGCATGTTTTTGAAAGTAATTAAAAACTAATGTAAGACAAATAACACTACCTGATTTCAAGACAAGACGTTAGAAAAATATTCTTGTGGTCACTTCTCCATGTAGCATTCAAGTGTAGTACTTATGTAATCGTCAGTTCGAATATAAAACATCCATATTTTTAAGTATGCTTCGGATAGACTTTTAATAAACTTCGGTAACTTATTGCTACTGCAGTTTACTCTCTGTAACAAATTGTACAGTTATATTTGGTATAGATTATCTGTCATGGAAATGCTACATCTCTGAAAACTAACTATTATTACCAGCCATGGAATTATACAACCTGTCAGTGTAACAGACACCTAAATAATAGATAATTAGACTGCACACATAGAAAAGTTATTCTGACAAACTATGTAGATATACCATTTACCTTATATAACGGGTAATTCAAGGATAGCCATAGAAAATGAATTCACTTCGTTTATTATGGTACTTGTAAGTAGTATGAATGTGAATGGTAAAATATATTCCAGAAGTAATAATGCCCATTTTCAATGTTATTTTAAAAAGGGGTTTCATACTTCTTAGTATAACTGAATCAGGAATCTTTCATACGTAGTCCAGCACTTTATGTCTAAGTAACTTATCTACGTTCATTTTTTGTTCAAAATGAATTACTGGGAAAAGATAGACAGATCACATACTTTTCTCAACGCCATAGGTAGGGCAGCTTATAATGAATGTGTGAATTATTCATCTAATCGTTGTAAAAATCTTTATTGTTCCCTAGTTCATTTATCATATACAAATAAAGATAATAATTACTGCGACTACAGAAGAATTTACATTCATTTTTAGCTATATTTTATTTCTTCATTAAAGCAATAGGAATAACTGGTTAACTTTAAATGACGATTGTTTGTGTAATACAAAGTAGAGATGGTTGTTAGCTGTTTGTAATAGTATCTATGCCGAACACAAATACTGTTAAGTTCTAAAGTTATAACTTTCGTAAGTCAATGAATAAGTAGTCTGTCCAATTTATAGTAACTTTTGATGCGTACATATATTCCTGATATAATTAAAGACTAAGTTTATTAGTGAAATAATCATGTAGGGGGTACTATCACGCACTAAATGATTGATATGTCTCAGCAAGTTATTCCGCTGCGATTAAAATCAGTTCACAAAATGTATACAGTGTCGAAAGTAGCATGTTATTACCTAACAATGTGAAGTGCAAATAATTAATAGTTCTTACTATAATAAAATATGCTCATATGTATATATTCTTAAGAAATTACACAGCTTATTAAGTTATAATTGAGTTTCATAAAAACAAATATAATTTAAGAAAAAACATAGATTGTGCAGGAACGTAAACTGATCTCTTCAGGAAATAAACTCGTTAGTTAGAAACAGGGGGAATGCAACAAACACTAGGACTTTTTAGTAAAGTAGTCGACTGTAGTGGAGTGATATTTCGTTCCATTTGAATCACCTCAGCTGTCAATAACTGCACCCTAGTGTTGATATTCATAGTGAGACTTTAACTAAGTAGCTTTTGTCACAAATACTGAAAATATTATCAACTGAACCAGTCACCTGAAGCCCTCGCTGCGGAATCTGGGGTGCGCACTGCTGGGGAGTTCCACACTAGAACGAAACAGCTGTCCAGTGCTCCCTGGTTCATAATGGTACCCTGGCAACATCACTCCGTAACATATTCAATCAAATATATATATATATATATATATATATATATATATATGACGATAGATTCTCCCAAACAGTGTTGAAAGTATTGTGTTTGTGTTATGACGTAAGAAAGGAAGGAGGATTTGGTTGATTGTAGCGAACGCCAATGAAGTGTGCCAAGTTGATAATGCGCGACTAACCTAAACCCACTCAGTCCCAGGCCGATAATAAAAAAGCAGAATTGAGAACTGGAAAACGGAGAGAGCCGAGATCGTATTATATTTTAATCATGACTTTATATATACATAAAATCAGACCACACGGTAAACCAATCACAAATCTAACATTGATACAGAACAAAGGAAAAAGTGGCAGTGAATGGGTACAACTTGTACACAAGTAAACGTAGTTCATAGTAATAAACAATATACTAAGAGTAAATATACCAAACAAGAGGACCGGGTAAGGGGAACGTAACAGTCATAGAAATGAAAAGGTTACATTGTCCACAGTTGTAATAAATGAAATAATGTTCTAAAACACAGTTCTCGAAGATAGTCAATCTTCATTAGGTGCCCGGCATATCAGTTTGCTAGGATGAATTGACATTTCGACATACTGAAGTACTGTTTCATGGGTATGTTAGCACCAACAGTAATGTAATTTTCCAAACGTAATTGTGATTAAGTTCTAGTTGGTCGAACTTGTCACAGATTGATGTTAGTAGGGTACCATTAGAAACCAGGGAGCACTGGACAACTGTTTCGTCCTAGTATGGGACTCCTCGGCAGTGCTCATATCTGACTGGCAATTAGTGGTCTTGGGTAGTGTGGAACGTACTAGTTATCTTAGTTGTGATTTGACTGTCAAAGTAAACTTCTGCCGTAGTGCGTACTTTTAAATACTTTAGTTTCCATTCGTTCTTATGAAGTTATCGACACGTAAACACTATGAATAGTGTCGGTATTCGGAGCATCAATCGTTGTACCATCTAGATGAAACAAATAAGAATTGCTACATTCATTACCAATAAACCGTTCATTACTGCAATTATAGAAAAGTTGACAGTAGTCAATATTTAGTCAGTGAAACTATTTAATTTATTATTTTAAAGAGTATAAGTTGATTAGGCTTCACGTCTACAACCAGCTCACTAAGTTTCTATAGCATAAACCGAAGGAATGGTGCAGTTAACATTTCTAAACAAACAATTAGCAGCTATTAAGACAGGGGAACGAAATCCTTAATTATTTAAAGCTAAAATCAAAGCTGAAGTTTTATTAACAGAATCACAAAATTGCCTCATAAAAATGCGATATTATATAATATTTTTGAAAAGTGAATGCCACCGCTAGTATGCGCATTGGTTTATAAATAAAATTACTGCAAATAGAATTTTTTTAATGATATGGACTTACTTACATGTTTACCAGTTCCTTTTAAGCTTATGAGGTCAATGTTACATAAAAGGTTTTGATTATTGCCATTTCACACTACTCGATAATCGTATTAGAAAAGACAATAGACGGGGTGGACCAATTTGAACATGTGTCGATGAGTAAGCAAGTGGAATTACGTCAGAATTTAAGCAGGTTAACCAAATACGCATTACTTATGTCCAAATGATTTGCGTAGTATTCAATTCTTTACTCAAACCTCGTAAGTAAGGGGTGGATTGTTGAACAATCAATACTTGAGCTTGGTTTAAGTAACTTCTAATTAGTGGCTGAATGAAAGTTAATAAAAACATAAGTAATTTTTCGATTTCCAATAGGCTATAGCTATGAATGCTAGGCTAGAGTGTGTAAATTACTGAAATATTTGTCATCAAAACATTCAAACCCATAATAAGATAAAGTAAATTTTTATTGTCCTTTTGTTTGGTCGGTTGATATCAATAGATATTGCCCATCTTTGGTATGGAAAACAACTCGTGGTTTTGAATCATTAATTTTACGACGGATTGGCGTGAATTTGGGATGAGTTGATGCAATCAGGAAAAATATTTCGTTTCTTTATAAATCACACTGACGTCAAACACATTAACCTATTTGGCTGGAATATAAATGGTTTCTATAATCTTGGAAATAAACTTGAAATGAACTAGCAATCGTGGATAACAATTTCTTTTAACTCACAAATAAGTATTCATCATGTGAGATTATTCCCCTAAAATTGGTAGAAAATTCTTAAAATATTTTTCTGTTTAGATAATTCCATTGCTTTACTCTTTCCAATACGTAATTGGAAACAGACTAAATTATACTTTTAATAAATCAAAATACAAATGAAGTTTTTAAAATCTCATTTATTGCACTGAGGAAATGCCATTTCATGTGGATTTACAATTTTATCAAACTTTTCTTCGTCTAGTAAATTTAATTCGATTGCGCTTTCACGTAGTCCTTTTTTAAATTTGGATGCATGATAGACTAGCTTGGCCGATAAATCATAACCAATATGAGGAGTCAAAGCTGTAACCAGCATTAAAGACTTATTCACATATTCTTGAATTTGTTCTAGATTCAACTGGAGACCTTTAACACACTTATCAGCAAAACAACGTGTTGAATCTGTTAATAGTTCACATGTATGTAATAGATTTGCAACTATTATAGGTTTACAAACATTTAATTCCAATTGGCCTTGAGCTGCTGCCATTGAGACCGTGAAATGATTACCCATTATCTGCAGGCAAACCATTCGTAGAGATTCACACTGAGTCGGATTAACTTTACCTATAGTTTAAAATAGGAACAAAACCGAAGAAAATGTAGCAAGCTGGTAGTAACGACTATTTTGCTGAAATAATATTATTACCTGCAATCCTACTGTGAAGTGGAAGGTCGCCAAACAATAACTTGTTGGCAGTGAAAAGAGTGTTTAGAAAGCTTAAGGTCCACAACTATAAAAAAGTATGCGGACACAGTATCTCAGCTATGCAATAACACCTACTTCAAACGTCAGTGAAGTGGTCGCTGTATACATCGAAATATACAGTTAAGAGTCGATTAAATGTGAGTAGATTGTGAAATGCAAAATAACACTGAAGTTACAGAAAATCAAATGATTTCAAAGATTAATTATCAGCTTTATTATATGTATGACGTGCCATATTTGCATTCTTAAGAACGACTGAGAGGCATATTACCAAATTATTCAAATAATTATGGACACAGATTAACTGAAAACTAACAATATCTTGACGTGTTTGAATGATTTGAGCAAATGCTGCTTGACCTTGAATTCAAATCAAATAATTAAACATTCAAATTTATGAAAAGATAAGTTCATTAAATCGGATATCAAGTGTATAGAGAGGAACCTCACTAGAAAAATAAGAATGGAAAAATCAAGTAATTTAGCACATTCCTTTTATTAGCGCAGGAAACACCATACTTTATGAAATAATGTGTAACAGATTAAATTTAGTAATTGAAAAATGGAATCATGTAATATTTTAGTATGAAAAATGCGACCGATTTACCAACGATATTCGAAAACCTAGCAAAGATAAGTGTGTGCTAACTATTTTCCTAGACTTAATATGGTGAGGACTTAACACTCTCATCATATCATAAGACCTGTATGACATCCATGGTGAAGTTCAATTTCTACGGATATGTTAATATCGTCAGGCGAAAAGTATCCAGTACCACTCAGACGATCTCTGACAGGTTAGCTCCAAAATCATCTATGGAACATCTCAATATTTTTGTTACTTAGAAAAGATTGGTTATTGCAAGCTTGACAGTAATCCAAAATCAGACAGTACATTTTATTTGATAAATACAATTGTATGACTACCTCGGACTAAGTAAAATGTTCAACACATTAACAAAATGATTTCACTATGAACCACATTTTAAGGATGTACAGTTGCATTGTTTTGTATCCAATATACAAATAAGACAGACAAAAATGAACAAAGTTTACAATTCATACTCAATCAGTTACGTTTAGTAATTTATTCATGTTTATTTATTATAATTTTATATATAATCACTTAATAAGAAACATATTGTTAATTGACTTTATTTGACATTGTACAAAATATTTAAACTAGACTGACTACAGATGTATAAGCTATGCATAGTGTCCGATACGGATGAACACTATTTATAAATTAAACTAACATTGTATGGTTGCAGTACACGAAAATCACTACTGGTTGTTCTATATAAGTATCACATTGATACATAGGTGTGCTAAAAATAAAGGGTTCATTGATTTAAGTTGTTCCTAAGGGAATAAAAAAAGTAAACTTAGTTACCGAATACCGGTCCCTGCATTTCATTTAGGGTTAAACGTTTTGTGCGAGAGTTAGAAAACTGCCCAATTTCCCAAAGTGCAAGTTGATATTTAGGTACATAAATAACTAAGTTATTAGTCAACGCCCTAAGGACAAAAGGATAGACAGAATAAAGTAATGGTAATAATTTAAGTCCCCATTTGTAGTAGGAAAACAAAATTCAAGATATAATTAAGAGTAAAGCTTAACTACAACTCTGATGATAACATGGTATGACCAAGTATGTTACCAAAAGCCATACAGTTATCTATCATTTGAATCATAGGTAGTTTTATGTACAACACAAGCCGCACCAAATAATAGCGTAATAATGAATGAGTGTATGAAAGATTACTAAGAAAAAAATTAATATTGTTACTAAGGTCTTATCAGAATCAGAGCTTATTTTACATCTAATAAACTTAATCAACAGCATACAAATTTTGAATGAGACACTCCATGCATAGTACTTATAGCAGACTTTCAATAAAAAATGTGAATATTTTCCGGAATTTCATTAGGCTATTGCATATGAAATACTGTAATATTTGGATTATGTAGCGATATAGACATAATAATGAAAACTATTGGACATGAAAACTCATCCCAGTTACCTGGCATAATGCTTGATCCAGGCTCGTTTGCTGGCAGGATGAATTCATTGAGACCACAGTTTGGCCCAGAGCTAAGTAGGCAAAAGTCATTGGACAAACGCATCAAAGCTGTAGCGGTGGTATTAAAACAGCCACTTAACTGTAATAAAGCATCGTGACCTGCAAGAGCAGAAAATTTATTTTCTGCTGGCTTGAATATGAGATCTATTACAGGCGATGATTCCTTGCATATCTGAAACACGTTTGAAAAATGTAACTGAAAATACTTGTTCAGTAACTTAAAATCCATTTTTATTTAGATATTTATTTAACTGAGATTGAAGTCCGAACTATAAACATAAATAAATCTAATAACAAAATGGAGAGGGTTAAGATTACGGTTCCCATTATCCAACCTACACAGTAACAACCAGAGCAAATATTTTTATAGGTACGTGGAATGTTCGAACAATGTGGTAGAGCGGGAAGACAAATCAAATAGCTGCAGAATTGAAGAGATACAACTTGACATTGCTCGGAATTAGCGAAACCAATTGGACTCAAGCTGGATATAAAATATTGACTACAGGAGAGATGCTACTATACTCCGGCCACGAGGAGGAAAATGCTCCTCACACCCAAGGAGTTGCTCTGATGCTGTCCAAAAAAGCACGTAATGCACTTGTGGGATGGGAACCACATGGACACAGGATCATCAAAGCATCTTTCAAAACAATGAAGAAAGGGATTACAATGAATATTATCCAATTTTATGCAATCACCAAACAACGGCAACGAGGAGGACAAAGATCACTTTTACGATAGACTGCAATCAATTATAGCAAAGTGTCAAGGAAAGGACATGATAATTCTGATGGGGTCATAAACGCCAAAGTCGGAATGAACAACACTGACTAAGAAGAAATCATGGGACGACAGGGACTGGGAGAATGAAATGACAATGGTGAACGATTTACAAATCTATGTGCTTTCAACAAATTGGTTGTAGGTGGTACAATATTCCCTCACAAACGCGTACATAAGGCTACATTGGTCTCACCGGATCATACTACAGAGAATCAAATCGATCATTTATGTATCAATAAAAAATTTAGAAGATCAATGGAAGATGTAAAAACCAGGAGAGGAGCTGACATAGCTTCAGATCACCACCTGGTGGTTGCTAAGACGAGAATGAAACTGAAGTTAAAGAAACAATGGACAACTGAAATGTCAGCAGTATAACGGTTCAATACAACTTTTCTCCAACACACTGACAAACTCAAGGAATTCAAAATAGCTCTCAACAACAGGTTCCAAGCCTTACAAGATTTACCGAAAGAAGAAACCACCATGGAGGACAACTGGAAAGGAATCAAATAAGCACTAACTTCAACGTGTCAGGAGGTGATGGGCCGCAAGAAGTACCGTTATAAGGAATGGATCTCCACTGGGACCCTGAGCAAAATTCAACAAAGGAGGAACAAGAAGATAGAAATCAACAACAGCCGAACAAGAGCAGAAAAAATCAAGGCACAAACTGAATACACAGAAGCAAATAAGCAGGTAAAGAAGAGCATTAGAGCCGACAAAGGGAAATACATCGAAGGCCTTGCAATGACAGTGGGGAAAGCTGCAAGAGAAGGAAATATGAAACAGCTATATGACACGACGAAGAAACTAGCAGGCAAATATGGTAAAGCAGAGCGACCAGTCAAGAACAAAGAAGGCAAGACAATCGCTGAGATTCAAGAACAAAGGAATAGGTGGGTAGAACACTTTGAGGAACTCTTAAACAGGCCAGCTCCATTGAACCCACCAGACATCGAAGCAGCACCTACAGATCTCCCGATAGATGTCACTCCACTAACGATGGAAGAAATCAAGATGGTTATCAGACAAATCAAAAGTGGGAAAGCAGTAGGGCCTGACAATATACCAGCTGAGACACTCAAGTCAGATATCGATATATCAACAAGGATATTCCACGTTTAATTCAAAAAGATCTTGGAGGAATAACAAGTGCCGGCAGATTGGAGAGAAGGACATCTTATCAAGATACCAAAGAACAGAGATTTGAGCAAATGTGAGAACTACACAGGAATCACGCTACTGTCGGTACCAGGGAAAGTCTTCAACAGAGTATTGTTGAATAGAATGAAATATTCAGTGGATGCTCAACTTCGAGATCAACAAGCTGGTTTCCGTAAGCATCAGTCGTGCACAGACCAAATAGCGACACTACGGATCGTCGTTGAACAATCAATTGAGTGGAACTCGTCACTGTACATCAACTTCATTGATTACGAAAAAGCGTTTGACAGCGTAGATAGGAGAACACTATGGTAACTTCTTCGACACTACAGCGTATCAGAGAAACTCGTCAACATCATCCGGAACTCTTACGATGGAACACAGTGCAAAATTGTGCATGCAGGACAACTGACAAATGCATTGCCGGTGAGGACTGGAGTCAGACAAGGATGCCTAATCTCGCCTTTACTCTTCCTCCTAGTGGTTGACTAAATCGTGAAGACCTCCACATCTGAGAGGATGCACGGAATTCAATGGACAAGTAGGATGCAACTCGATGATTTGGACTTCGCGGATGATCTAGCTCTTTTAGCACATACACACCAACAAATGCAAGCGAAGACAACCAGTGTAGCAGCAACTTCAGCATCAGTAGGCTTGAACATACATAAGGGAAAGGGCGAGATTCTTAAATACAACACAGAGAACACCAACCCGATTCGACTTAATGGAGAAACTCTGGAAGAAGTGGATACTTTCATATATCTGGGGAGCATCATCGATGAACAACGAGGGTCCGATGCAGATGTAAAGACAAGGATTGGCAAAGCAAGGGCAGCATTCCCACAGTTGAAGAATATATGGGACTCAAGACAACTGTCGACCAACCTCAAAGTGAGACTCTTCAATTCGAACGTGAAGACAGTCCTGCTGTATGGAGCTGAAACTTGGAGAATTACTGCAAACATCATCAGACGGATACAAGTATTTATAAACAACTGTCTACGCAGACAGACAGACAGACAGTTGCAACGTAGAACTTGGTACATGCGTACGTCAGTTCAAGTTGCCATGCCTCAATTAGCAGATAGAGATTAAATTGTCGAATCAAATCCCAGAGTGGGGAAGGTAGTAACAGAGTTAGTATTCATGGAAGGGAATAGAGACCGAGAAGATTTAACAAAATATGATCCAGTAAAGAGAAAATTATGATAAGTTCAGAAATTTAGGATTTGGAGGAAGACAAGGAATGGATGCACCTGCGCCATTGCCAACGATTTTTAGCCATATCACCCAAAGTCTCTAACCATTTATTACGAGCGTCACGCGGACCCCAACCAGGTAGTCTGCACCTATTAACATGGCTCAGCCCAATTGTCAATGACTTCATGGACTGGTGCCATGTTTTGGTTTGGCCGCCCCTAGCTTTCTTCCAGCCTACTCCTACACCAGACAGCATTGCTCGTCGAGGTAGGCGGTGGTCAGGCATACGTAACACATGTCCTAACCACCTTAGCTGATGAAGATTTACTACTTCATCAATAGGCTTACTGTATCTACCTAGTACTCTATTCCTAACCCACGTATTGCTTACTCGGTGGTCCCAGAAAACACGAGCAATGCTTCGAAGACATCTATGATCGAATATCAGGAGCCTACGAATATCCTCTATCCTTAATGGCCATGTTTCGCATCCATAAAGTAAGACAGACCGAACTACTGCGCAGTAAACGCGTCCTTTGGTCAGTAGTCGGATGTCTCGCCTATGCCACAGATGACGCAAATTCCAAAAAGCTAATCGGGCCTTATGTATGCGCGCAGAGACTTCAGCAGACACCAGACCGTCAGGGCTGATGAGGCTGCCAAGATAAGTGAAGCGGTCAACACGTTCAACTGCCTCACTCCCTATCACTAACTTCGGTGTCGAATCAATCCAATCCTGAAGTAACATTTTGCATTTGGGTGGAGAGAATCGCATCCCAAACATCCTTACATTCTTGTTTAAGGTAGTCAAAAGATTCTGCATTTTATCAGCATCTTCGCCTAAGAGAACTATATCATCTGCATATTCTAAGTCAGCTAGTTTATCTCCTGGAAGGAGGTCAACCCCTCCGAAGTCAGACGATGAAAATGTCAACTCTAAAAGTATATTAATGATAAAATTAAATAGAAATGGGGAAAGCGGACAACCTTGACGAACACCACTTGAGGTAATCAGTTCTGATGACAATCTGCCATAAGCTCTCACTCGACATGTGGTGTTCGAGTAGAGAGCTTGTATAAGGTTAATGTACTTCTCTGGTACGCCTTTCATTGACAGACATTGCCACATAACCTTACGATCGATAGAGTCAAATGCCGCCTTAAGGTCAAGGAAAACAACTATTGTTGGGCGTCTAAAAGTGTGTCTATGTTCTAGAACCTGCCGAAGTGTGAATAGGTGGTCTATACAGCCACGTCCAGGTCTGAAACCACCTTGGTTCTCTCTAGTCTGCTCTTCACGAGCTTTAGTTAGGCGTCGAAGTATGATTGAAGCTAATATTTTGGACACTATATTAGTTAAGCTGATTCCTCGGTAATTGTCACAGGAGGACTTCTGTCCTTTCTTATAGATTGGAACAATTAGTGTTTGAGACCAGTCGGGTGGGATTACGCCCAATTCCCAGATTCTAGCCAGGATCCCGGTTAATCTCGCTGCTAAAACTGGACCACCATCCCTAAATATCTCAGGGGTCAACCCATCGGGTCCTGCTGCTCTACCTCGCTTTAGGTTTCCTATAGCCTTCTCAACCTCACTAAGACTTGGGGGACCAGTATTAACTTGCCATTCAGATTGTTTGGGAATGGTGGGCAACTGGGATGACGCCGAGGGCCAATTGAACTGTTCCGTAAAGTGTTCTGCCCATCGGTCCAACCTTCTGGATTGACAGTGAATAGTGCTCCCATCTTTTTCTGCGATAGTTTCACTTACAGTTGGATTTTTGATGCCCGTTTCCTTGATAAGTCTGAACAGTTGCCTACTGTTACCTATTGCCACTGCCTTTTCCATCTCTTTAGCTTTCGCTACCCACCACTGCTCACGATCATTTCGTAAGCTTTTAACCAGTTTGCGTTTAAGTTGCCTTCGCTCCTCATCGTATTTAGGACTAGACGGGATGTGTTGCCGAGCATCTATCAGTTCAGTAGATGCAGCTGAAATCCACTGAGTTTTCCTAACTTTTTGGTTTAGTTTACTAGTAGATATCACTGCTGTTTCAACAGCTTTTTGGATATCATTCCAAGCTGACTCCGCCTGTAGCCCGCACAGGGTTGCTGCCGGTCCCAAGCCCGGATAAAGGAGGAGGGTTGGGCATGGGGCTAGCACCCCCATCCCGTAAAACAACTATCATGCTAAAAAACAGTTCACTGTCTACGCAAGATACTGAATGTCTGTTGGCCGGAAACCATCAGCAACAGCTTACTATGGGAGAGGACAAACCAACTTCCAGCCGAAGAGGAAATTAGGAAAAGACGTTGGAAATAGATAGGACATACATTGCGGAAACCATCAGACTGCATCACGAGACAAGCATTAATATGGAATCCTGTTGAGAAACGGAAAAGCGGAAGGTCAAAGAACACGCTGCTTTGAGAATTGGAAGCAGACATTAAAAGGATGAACAGCAACTGGAAACAATTGGAAAGGATTGCTCAGGACAGAGTTAGATGGAGAACCCTGGTGAGAGGCCTATGCTCCTCAGCGAGGAGTAACGGGCATAAGTAAGTAAGTAAGTACAGTAAAGTAAGATGATATGAGAGCGTAACATTTATTTTGAGTAAGGCGATTTAGTTAAATAAACGTTGAAACAAAGAATTTTGTTGGATTGCAGAACAGTTTTTGGAATAGACTGTTGCAACTAACTGTGATATACATACAAATTAGTTAAAGATCGGAAGTAACATGAGAATCCGAAATAATAACGACTGAATGTAAGCAAAACTGTTCAGTAGGCTGTTGCAGACGATAACTATTGAAAAGACAGTTAAACAGACCTGAGTAAAGAAAAGTAAGTATGATCATAACTGTCAATGTATATTATAAAACAAAATCATAAAGGAAGACACGTTTATTTTTGGTTACGTTTATTAATTATTTCATGAAATAAAAAAACCTCAGAAATGAAATTCTGGATATGGCTTATCGCTAATTAATTACCTACAAAAGTTGACTATAACTTCGTTAGTTTTTATTTTAAAAGTCATGTTTCTGAAGTAAAGGTGCCAAGTAAACCGTTAAATCATAAGCAAAAGTGTCTGTTTGCGCGTCTCACGAACTAAATTAATGCATTTAGTAAATACCTGAAGTTCTAATTCAAAATTTAAATTCAAATTTTTAGGAGAAAAACATGCTATTTTTATGTAACAAGGCAGGTACTACTTTGGTATGGTGAATTTACGGTAGACTCTGATTTATCACTCCTTATTATAGACAGAGCACTTCTCGAGTAGATTCCTGTAGACAGTAGTTTATGTACTGTTCGTCTAAGTAGCATAGTACGAACTCAGGAAGATAGAGACACACGCCGATGCCTTTTTGTCACCTCTTACTATATCCCCCCCCACTGACTGTAGCACAGATAAAGTGAAAGAAAAGTTCTATATGAAGTTCTCTAGCCTCCTTCAGAAAGCTAAGCGCTCAGATATAGTAATTATAGCAGGGGATTTTAATGCTCAATTCGGTAGGCTAAATCAGGCTTGAAAACCCTTAGGTGGGTCACTCGGCATCCTAGCCCAGCGAAAGGATAACGGAGATCGTCTGGTGCAATCATATTCAGACTACCGTTTATTTTCAACTAGCGCAAACATCAAGCATAAAGAGGGACATTGTTTAACCTGCCAACTTCCAACATCTACACGACGATGGACGCAAATCGACCACATCGGCATCAGCTATCATTGGAGAAGCTGTATAGAGGACTGCCGCCCATTTCGGGGCACGTATGTAGATTCTGACCACGCCCTAGTGAGAGCACGTATTTCTATGCGATTTGCTGATCGCAGAAAGGCCAAATCAGGCAGACACCTTAGATATCAATTCGAGACCGAAAATGCCAAGATTGCATTTAGAAATGGTTTGGCTAGGCATTTAGTTACCCACAATCAACAGGTTTATCCCAAAACAGCTTGAAACGATTTTAAATCAGGTGTAAACGCAGCAGCGTTATCTGCACCTAACCTCAATCCACAGGTTATAAAAACCAATGGATCACTTTAACTTCTAGTGAAGTGATGGAGGTTAGAAAATTCATTCCAGTAAGCTCGGAGAATAATGAAGAGTGACGACAATTAAAACGTAGACTGAAAAAGAGTCTGCGTAAGGATCGTGAACAGCGGTGGGCAACAAAAGCAAAAGCGATAAAAACATCAGAGGCTGCAGGCAATAGTAGACAGCTGTTTCGACTTATCAAGGACACCAGTATTAAGAAATCGACGGTTAGTAAAATTATCTCGGAAGAAGATGGGTCTACAATTCACTCTGAGTCTAAAAGATTAGAGCGATAGATGGAACACTTTCAGGAACAGTTCAACTGGCCGCCAGCTACTCTTAGCTTACCTACTATCCCAAAGCTACCTGAATGAAATACTGACGCAGGTCCCCCGTCAACTCTCAGTGAGGTTAAAAAGGCTAGAAGTAACTTGAAGCGAGGGAAAACAGCAGGACTTGATAGGTCGTTTACAGATATCTCTAAGGATGGTGGTTCAGTTTTAAATGACAGGTTGACTGATATATTAGCCAAAGTCTTAAAAACTGAACATCATCCCTTCTGACTGGTTTCGTTCGCTGATCGTTCCAATTTACAAAAAGGGACAGGAGTCCTCTTGTGATAACCACAGAGGAACCAGTTTGACTAATATAGTATCTAAAATATTATCCTCTACAATCGTTCGGCGTCTATCCAACACTAAAGAACGGTAGATTCGAGAAAACCAGGCTGGTTTCAGACCTGGACGTGGTTGCATTGATCAGATATTCACCCTGCGCCAGATTCTCGAACGCAGACATATATGCCAACGTCCGACCATAGTTGTATTTCTTGAGTTGAAAGCAACTTTCGACTCCGTAGACAGTGAAGTCTCGTGGCAGTGTTTGTCATTAAAAGACGTACCTCAAAATTACATAAACCTTACTCAGTTACCACTGGTCGAGTCAGAGCCTATGGCAAATTGTCACAAGAAATATCTTCAAGTGGGATTTGTCAGGGTTGCCTCTTATCCACTTTTTATAAAATTTCGTCATAGATGTGCTCTTAGAAATCTCACTCACTTCTTTTGACTCTTCAGGAACTAATTTTCCTCCAGGAAGTCCTCTCGTCGACTTAGAATACGCAGATGATATAGTTCTATCCAATGAAGACTCTGACAATATGCAGTCCCCTGAACACCTTGAGTAACAACGCAAGCATATTCGGGGTGCGTTTCTCCCCTTCTAAATGCAAAATGTTACTCCAGGTCTGGTTTGCTTCTTCTCCTAAATTAGTTATAGGGAGTGAAGTAGTTGAATGCGTTGACTGCTCCACTTATCTCGGAAGTCTCATCACCACTGGTAGGTCCACGTCTGACGAAATCTCAGCACGGATTCAGAAAGCCTGATTGGCATTCGCCAATTTACGCCACGTGGCGTAGGCGAAATATCTGTCTCTCAACGAAATGCCGGGTGTACTGTGCAGCAGACTGCATCGTTTCAACATATGGCTGCGAAACGTTGGACGTGAAAACTCAACATATGTATCGATTTCTGGTATTTGACCATATAAATTTTCGTAGCACCGACCGTATATAATGGAACAGTCGAATAAGTAATATTGAGCTCAGACATAAGGTTCTTGGGAAATATGGTAAACCAGTTGAAGGGGTAATTAACCTTCATCAATTGGGATGGTTGGGATATGTGTTGCGCATGTCACACTACCGCCTGCCTCGTCACGCGATGTTGGCTTAAGTTGAAGTAAGATGGAATGAGGGTAGGGGCGGCCAAAACAAAACATGACATCAGTCTATGAGAACTTTGACTGTTGGTCTAAACCATGTTGGTAGATGCAGATTACCTGGTTGGGGTCCACGTGATAGTCGAAATGAATGGCTGGGGACACATGGTGACATGGCTTAGAATCGGTCACAGTGTAGCAAGTGTATTCACCCTTTACCAGCATCTAGATCTAAAATTCTATTATTCTTTTCTGCACACCTTTACTTTACTCTCCCTTCTCGTATTCTGTTAGGTGTTACTCCTGTAATCTCGTCGTGCTAATGTGGCATGGCAACTTAAACCTATGGGTGTGCGTACGCGGTTCTACGTTGCTGATGAATGAATATTACACACAGCACTAAGGTGCAATAAAAAATTCCTCTTGGATATATCGACTTTATACTTAGTTTAACTTTTATAAGGTTGTTAATATCACAAGACCGCACGATTAGGTTACTGATAACATAAAAATATCTGTTAAATAGTGAATAGAACTAAGTATGGTGTCTGAGGGCGAAGTCGTACTGGTGACGGCAGCCGGATATGAGAGCAGTAAGGTGTTTCCCTCAGATAACCAGCATAACAGCTATGCTACCTTCCTACAAAGGAAGGGTGAAGTTAGAAACAATCAACTCCAAAAATGTCACACCTCGCCTTACTCTGCAGACTTCCGTCTCCGGTGGTAAGGCCTTTAAGAGAACGAAGCTAACACTTCAAAAACTCCCCAAAACAAAGTCGTGCGTGATCGGTCTTAAGTAATTATCCCTTTAGCTCTGCGATCGCGCCCACAGTTCTCTATGACCAACACTAACCCAGTTCCCTATTCAGGTACTTTAATAAGTAATATCCTTCCATGATGTGGGTAACCAGAAAGTGAAAACCACCCTCATACATTTAATAGTACACAAGATCATCTTGTTCGAGGCCATATCCTACCCTCAACTCTTAATAACTCTCTTGTCCCTGCGACTAACCCTTCTTGTATAACTTTGTCACCTCACGCCTCTGACACTAATGGTTCCAGTTCACTTAATGTTATTCCTGGTCTCCTTGAACCTCGCACTAAATTATATATCTAAGCTCTTAACGTTACAACTTTATGCCTAATAAGACAACGAGCCTCCTTAGAAATGACTCTAGCATCCCGCTCCATCGATGTCTGCTGTATCTCTGAAACACGTATACAGGATCCAATTACAATCATTACAATCACCTTGTCAAAATAAGGAACCGGCCCAATTTACCCTTCGTGTTTACGGAGACCCTACCGCTACCACTCGAGGTCTTGCCGGTGTAGGTATAGCACTGAGTCCAAAAGCTGAGCAGGCTCTCCTTGACTAGATTCCAATAGACAGTAGCTTACGTGCTGTCAGTCTAAACGGGAGATTAAAAACTGGGAAAGATAGGGATACACGCCGTTGCCTCTAGGTCGTCTCTGCCTACACTCCCACTGATTGCATATCAGGTAAAGTGGAAAATAAATTTCACCGAAAGCTTTCTGAGTTTTTTCGTAAAGCCAAGCGCATTGATGTAGTGTTAGTGGCTGGTGACTTTAATGCCCAAGTGGGTAGATTAGGCCAAACCGAAAGGCACCTAGGTGGATCCTATGGTGTCGCGACCCAACGAACAGATAGTGGCGACCGTCTGTTACAACTATGTTCAGATAACCGTCTACTTCTCGCAAGCACCAAATTTAAGCATAAGGAGAGATATCAGTTGACATGGAGATCTTCACAATCGACTCAACGCTGGATGCAAATAGACCACATTGCTATCAGCCACCGTCGGAGAGGCTCGATAGAAGACTGTCGCTCATTTTGGAGCACATGTTTAGACTCAGATCACGCTTTAGTACGTGCGCGTATTAGTCTGCGTCTCACTGGACGTAAAAGATCCACGGCAAAGATCCCCATGAGAGTTCAACTTAATGATGAAAAAGTCAAAAATACATTTCAGAAGCAACTAGAAAACCAATTAGTCAGCCGCGTAAGCGATACCCATCCGGAGTTAGCTTCAAATGATATCCAAAATGCTGTTGGAACAGCAGTAATATCTACTAGTAAACTAAACCAAAAAGTTAAGAAAACTCAGTGGATTTCGGCTGTCTTTACTGAATCGATAGATGCTCGGCAACACATCCCGTCTGGTTTTAAACACGAAGTGGAGCGAAGGCAACTTAAACACAAGCTGGTTAAAAGCATACATAATGATCGTGAGCAGTGGTGGGTGGTGAAATCTAGAGATGGAAAAGGCAGCGGCAATAGGTAACAGTAGGCAACTGTTCAGACTTATCAAGGAAACGCGTATCAGAAATCCGACTGTAAGTGAAAATACTTTGGAAAAAGGAGGGACTATTAAACACTGTCAATGTGGAATGTTAGACTGATAGGCAGGACACTTTAGGGAACAGTTCAACTGGCCCTCATGTCATCTCATGTGCTCACCATTCCCAAGCAATCTGGGTGGCAAATTAATATTTGTCCCCCAAGTCTTGGTGAGGTAGAGAAAGCTGTAGGGAATCTAAAGCAAGGGAGAGCAGCAGGACCTGATGGGTTAAACCCTGAAATATTTAAGGATAGTGGCCCAGTTTTGTTAACGAGATCAACTGGGATCTTGGCTAGAATCTGGGAACTGGAAGTAATATCATTTGACTAGTCTGGAACACTAACCGTCCCGGTCTATAAGAAAAGTCAGAAGTCCTCTTGTGATAATTACCGAGGAATCGGTCTGACGAATATAGCGTCAAAAATACCAAGTTCCACGTTGTAACTGACTGATATCACAATTTTGTTTTACGGAATAATCTACACTTTAAGTATTTAATAAAGTTGTGAGCTAACAGACGTGACGTATAAAACAATTAATTAATTCACAAAGTGAATACAAGGCTAGAATTAAATAAGGATTCTCAAAAACCCGATGTTTACCTACAGTAATGATTTCCACAGTCGATAGATTATATTACTGACCTACAATTCAAACCTAGATTTTGTTTATTTTTGTGATATTTACCTTATATATGACAAATTTATTTAGTTAGTCAGTTCATGTATCTTGTTAATTCCTGTGAATAAAGGTTTACGTATTTTCATTCCAATTTAAGTATTGACTAGTTGTTCTTTATGTTAATAAAAATTTACAAAAATTATACCATAACGATTCTATTGTTCAAATCACGAAATTGATACGCAGTGTACATGGCTTATTCCCCCTATAAAGAAAGACACCGGGCTAAAAGTCATTATTTTTCACCATTTTGTAATGCATATGAAAACGATAGTGATTCAAAAATAACTTAAATATACCTTAAAAATATTAGCATATTTATCCTCAATAATTTTATAATTCCCGATTTTTGACTAACTCAAGTAGCAGAAAAATATTGATAGCCTCTAAATAATAAGCTTAATCCGTGAATTCACGTGCAAAACATGCTATTCCACTTCTATTAAAGGTGAGATAAATAAAGCTAAATATTTGATATAAATTTTTACGTGATACTAAGCAGAAAGATTATTAACCCTTAATTATTAACATGAGAGCCAATTACTGACTGCGATACAAAACTATCAATGCCTGGAAATCATAGCCCTTTTGTTGACCTACAAAACATTCATTTTTCGTTACGGTTTGTAAAAAGTTTTGCATACCTATCATTACAGACAGCATGACTATTTATTTTAATACAAATATATTGAAGAGTAAAGACACCATTTTACAAACCCAGTGAAATATACTTACAGTTTTGTAGAAACAACTAGTTAGTTCAGTAAGACTAACACAAAGTTCTTTATCAAATCCCTTGCAGCAATTTAGTCCAGTTCCCACAGCCGTTCCACCGACAGCCAAATAACAGATTGATGGCAATTGTGATATGATTGAACTCACTGCCTGTTGAAGTTGACTGACATATCCACTTAACTCTTGCCCAACGCTCATAGGAACAGCGTCCTCGAACAACAGTAAAAATTCATATGGTAGTTACTTGCATATGGGTTCTCCCAATTTTAATCACGTTCATAAATTCATGCATCTTATGTTCGAGTGAGTCAATGAGATAATTTAGAGAAGGTACAACCTTCCATGCGGTTTCCATTGCAATGCTTAGGTTCATAGCAGTAGGAAAAATATCATTTGAACTCTAGAACAGACGGTAGGCTTTAAAAACAGGCAAACCTGACCAAGATTGACGTGATCATTTGGGTGGACAATCAATGAAGAATTTCGGAAACCTTCGATCAACTCACTAGCCCTGCTTGACACAACTTCATTGACATTCATATTAGTCTGTGTGCCAGAGCCAGTTTGCCAAATAACAAGAGGGAATTCACAATCGTGCTGCCCATGGTATATTTCACGACATGCTTTTACAATGGCCTCCGATATTTTAGAACTCAGCCTTCCGTGTTTAAAATTTATACAGGCAGCGACTTCTTTTATCATAGCCAGTGAGTAGATTACTTGCAACTTGGTAAATAATAAAACAAATTAGAAAATAATTACCGGCATTTTATCCAATTTTGTACGAATATTAAAATTTTGAAGAGATCTAGCAGTTTGAGCACCATAGTACCTTTCGGTAGGAACCATAACGCTTCCCAAACTATCCACAACGACACGTGAACTTCGTGACTGTGGCTCAGACATGTATGTAGTAGATCACGTCAACTTTGAGGAAACCTGGGAGACACATATAAAAAGATGGAATTAAAGTAATATTCGATCAATCCTGTTTCGGGAAACCACTTCAAGGACATTGCACAAATGAAATAGGCCTAATGGTTTAAAACAGAAAGCACAGTAGCTCTGGTAAGAAATGTATCAAAAAAAGTGATTATGAAAAATGCTAGTTTCAAGAAACCACTATTTCGTCCATAAAATTGAGTTTGTTATGTCATATTACTGGTGTCTAAGATTAATATTAAAACTCAGGTGTTGGTTTAGTGCTCAAGTTTAGAATTATATTTGCAGCGGTAAATAATTCCCAAAATAAATAGTTGCATAGGCTCTAGATATTGATGCTGACTATGTTTGCTTTAGCGGACACAACTAGTTAAAGGTGCTTGGTCACGTACCACCACGAGATCACGGTACGTTACATGAGAAGCATTTCTCTCTCTAGTTAGCCAGCCTAGAAGTTGCTATCCTATCGACGCTCCACTTACGATCAAATATAACTTATCCTCCATCCTACATTGCCTTCTGATTTATTCTTAATCATGAGAGTGGGCTCAATCGTTAGGAGTTGCTCTGGTTATGCGACAAACGTAGCTTGGCCATATACTGGGTGTACTTCGTATTTAACTGCTAGGAATTCAAGTTGGAGTTAGGAGTGTTTAACCAGATATGATTATGGATTAAATAAGCAATAGGATTGCAATCTTGGAATATAATCGAATGAAGATTAGCTTATGCAGTTGGAACTGTAAGCAATGTTTCGAATCGACCAAATTTTATTACTTTCACTGACCTTTCATGCATCCCTCAGCTTGCTGTAATACAAAGTACCCCGCACACACACACATTGATTTCTTTGCTGACGGTTGGGTTAGAATTATAAATAAGGGCTAGATTAAGTTTAGGAGCACAACCAAGACTAAAGTTGCTTTATTTAGCCCTTAAAGCATAAGTGTAAGCACTCGATTGCACTGTTTTTACGTCTATTGATTTGTATTAAGGAATTCAGTGGGGATGGACATTACAAATAGTCACAATCCAACTCAATCGCAAATAATAAGATTAGGTAACAATGACCAATATTTTAGTAACCAGGCAATAGGTGCCTCAGAGTCATAACAACAATCACTTAACTTTGGGTGGAATGCTATAGATTTTTAAAAGATAGGGAGTGTACATTTCTCATGAGCCAACGTTCACCACCCATTGAGATCTTAGAGTGGACTTACGTATAAATAATGAAAACAACTGACAACAACTAGCTTGTGAATAAAAATGACGATTATGGAAACCAGAAGTCAACGGAGTGAGGCACAGAAACCAACGCGTGTTAATCGGTAACAGCCAAACTCATTTGAATGTTTAAACATTACAGTCTTTTAAAACAAATAAGAACAGATCACAAAACTCATATGAACTGAAGACTATTACTTTGTAAGTTTTTAAAAGAACTGCAAAATTTTGTTTTGCTTTTGACTACTGTCTATATTTTTGTGGCTTATTTGAAGCTCAAAGTCACCCTTCAGATTTTCTTGTTCTCCTATGCTTCAGTGCTAGCTGATAAATTCTCGTTTGTGGAATATTTTTGTGTATGGAATTATTATAAGTAAGTGGTTTTTTCTTGTTAACAACTGCGCGTTACGGTATTAATAGTGTTTCTTAATCAGTGGCTTTTGTATTATATATGCATGTACTTTCCCGCAGGTTATCTAATGTAGCCAAGAATATTTCCTTGTCTTCCAAAGTATATCTGTTAGTCGCTTATAAGCGAATTCGAATTTTTGAACTGCTAGTTAGATTTTTAATTTTATTAACTTTGGTTTACTGTTGTTCGTTGATATTTGTGTGATAGGCATGTTCTTGGTGATGAAAAGTCTGGTATGTATTGTTTCTCATCAACAATAAGAAAAATCGTTTGGGAGTTCAGAGTATTAGTGACCATAGAGTCTTGCTTGCGGAGAATAAAGTAACATCGAAACTCTTTAAGAAGGATTAACAGGTGCCAACACTCGATTCGTAAAAAGTTTCAAAGTCTGCTTATTTTGACCACAGTGTCATCAAGGATCCTAATGCCAACTTTCCTATGTTTTTATCATTTGAGTATATCCAAGATAGCAATGTTCTCATGTTTACTTAATATAGGATCATTTGTCGATTTATGGTCTAATGTGTTCTGAATATATTAACGGATAGTTTAGGAGCAAAGCTTTTGAACGTCCCAGAGAGAAACTCCAATTTAGAATAGGGTTTATTGGCTGCTGAGTGCATATAGTAATAGATGCATTCAGTTACACCTAAGTCTTCTTATCGTATAGTGATACTGGACACACGAAGACTGGAATATATTTCTCTATTTTTGACCATTAACATTTTGCACTGATTGGTATTAGGTAAAATTAAGTTGCTACTGGCCTAACCGTGTATCTTATACAAGTTCTCTTGGATCAACTAGACCTTGAATCTCTTTCTGAATCTTGAGATCGTCCACTAGTCATTGTAAACCAGTTAGACAGTGGCAGGACTATAATATAGGGACGACCTTGAAAGTTGCTAGGCGACCATTGATATCGGAATATTAGTTTGTCACTCTTCTCTTAGCATTTCTTCCAGGGCATAGACGCTTCACGCTCACATTAACATGTTCGTAGTAAATCTTTCTCCTGTGAATTGCTAACGATAATGTCATCATTGTCAACCAAACTGTGAGCAGTAACTTTAAGATGAAAAGTCGAAATTTCATTGGTTCGTCCCTATATTATTGTCCTGCTGACAAAGTGAACTCTGAATGCTAGGAATCCTTCACTTATGTAATCACTTAACTAGTCCCTTAGACATCCAATACTACTGACAAAGACTTCAATGATTGGCTCTATCTAATGCACTGCTGAAATCTAAAGCACCATTTTGCACACGATTGTTGTGCAGTAGAGTTCAAATATTCCAGGACCTACTGAGTAGAAAACCATGCTGAGATGAAGATAATAGGTAGTTATTGATGGCATGGTTATGGATAGATTCGTTGTTGATTCTTTTCATAACCCGCACTCCTGTGGAGAGAAAAGAAATTAGACTATAGCTGTAATCCTCCGCTTTGTTACCTACTTTTCTTACTTGTATGACTACATTTTTCATCCACTCTACCGCAACTAAAAAGCAGCTGAAGAATATAGTAAGATTGGAATAGTTCATCCGCATATCCTTTATGGAATTTGGGGGGGGGAGGTCATCTAAGCTAACAGATTTACTACTACACAAGTTACACAGGTGTCACTGGTTACAGTGACTGTGCGTATCCAATTACTTATTACTAGCTAATCATGTACTAACTAGAATTGCATCTGTCGTTTCATCAATATACAGGATTTCTAATCCGGTTGTAAAACGTAAAGATATGTTTTGAATTAATTTAAAAAACACGCCAAGACGTTTAAATAGTGAGAGTTAAACTTACTCAAGTACCGTATTCGCTCACTATATTAAATTAGTTGTTTTCGAGCCTTCAAAAACCACTAGGTCATTAAAGATACGTTTTATAAAAACTACCTTCTAGTCGATTTAAATATGAATGTACTTTATGAGTTTTATTTATTTGTCTATATTTTCCAGATTCCAAGTGATTTGAGTAAAATAGATACTTCACAGCATATCAAGTTTTAATCTTTAGTCACAAAATACAATCATTCAGTGAACTATATAACACAGTGCCCCTATAGACGACTTTTGGATGGTTAAAGATCGATTGCCTGAACTCGAGGCTGTAGTTATATCAAAATTGTTTTATTGTTCCTCACATTAATAGCGTATAAAAGTTAGAAATGATAACAAGCCCAAAAAAAATGAAGAGAGCGGTTTTTCCCAACTAAATACTGGCTTTTTCGATCAAGTAGATTTGTTTCCTTGTATAAATATTATCAGGTCAATGAATTACATGCCGATATTGATAATCTGCAACAAGATATTAATACAGTTGACAGGCTACAGAAAGATATACTGGCCAGTCCTCAACAGAATTCAAGTAATTTTATTTTTTTATCATGCTTTCAGAATTGGACAATCAACTAAATGAGCTTACTAATTCCATCCGGTTAAGAGCACACAAAATTCGCAGTTCCTTGAAAGGTGAGCTTCGTTTAGTTTACTGAAATCAATTAAAATCGTAGAATTGGAGCTGCAGGAAGATGATAGACTTCTATCAGAGATGTCTGGTAAATGTCGTCTAAAGTCGTCTCAGGTTTTAGTTTTTGGGATATCTTATGCTTTTGCTTTAGCATACTGCTATTTCTCGACAATTTGTTTTTATTATGAACAATTATAGTCGATTGCAAGTTGATTACCGTGACAAGTGTAAAGCTCGAATTCGGACTAAGCTCCTAGTTGGTAATTTTAATTTCCACTTCTTAATGGAGTTTAAATATTTTTCAGCCCAAGTCTCATTCTCAGAAGATGAAGTTGAAAAAATGCTAGAGAAAAATCATACGGGTATTTTTACACAGGCTGTAAGTTGATTTTTTTCGTGGTTGAATAAACTTTGTTAATACTTTGAATAGTTGGGAGTATATGCAAACCTGGTCTCGACTTGCACTTGACTTCAAACTATTCACTTACAAGTTTTAACGTTGCTTTACTCACCAAGGTGTGAACAAACTAATTGTTGGTTTAACCCTGGTATTTTATATGCAAATCACAGATGATTCGTCAACTTGTGTTTACTTTCCTCTTGTTTCATTTTAAACAATAAATTGTAACACATTTCTATTCATTTCATAATAACAAATTTTTATAAAACGATGCTCCACAAATAGTTTTTTTGATTTAGATAATGGCTGAAACAGAATCTGCAAAGCGATCATTGTCTGATATAGAAGCTCGGCATGCAGACATTATTCGCTTAGAGAAAAGTATCCAGGAAATGAGGGATCTATTCTTCAATGTTGCCCTTCTTGTAGACCAGCAAGTAATTCCTTTTGAATTTATGCGTTTTTTATTGTAAATGTATCATTGTTGGCTCTAAGCATTATATTCCCTGTCCGTACATTTAATTTAAGAATGAGGCGTTACATACTGTTTGCCATCTGGGATGCATTTTTGTATGTCAAAGGATATAAGCTCTTTGAAATTACCATTTAGCAATCTACTGAACAAATCCAATTTATAATGTAACTAGCAAACACAGACTATGGCTCTGTTGTTTTTCTAATAAGAATTGAAGTAATAAGTTAAGATCACAGTACTTTGTAAATTCTTAGTCAAAATAGTGGTTTAGAACGAGGTGATTTTTTAAAGGAGCAAAGTGAAACAATGTGAAATGGTACAGTGCTTATTTATGTAGATTCATCTGAACCCTAGTGCTTTACTCCCAGTATTATTACCAGGAGTTTTTATCTATTTTCATAATTTTCTCTCGAAAATTAAACACTTGTACATTGTTCAAGTTAATAGTTGTTGGCTTCATGGATCGATGCCATTTTCTTATTGGATTGCTACCACCACTTTCCAGTCGACTTAAGTATTTCAAGTCTTATAAAAACATTCAATTTTTTTAAAATCGGTATAAGTTTACGATTTCATCAAGTTGCTTGAACTCCTAGGTTGTATCCTAGATTGGGAAAACATTTTATGTCAGTGGATGCTGAATATCTGTAGACGTCTTTAATCTATCAAAGGGCCATGCATGACAGTTGTGACATAGTACGAAGAGAGCTGATTTATTGTATAACGCTCTTTGGTAAAATGTTGCGGATTTCTTTCGAATTGCAAATGTTGTAGGTCCATATATTGTTCTGAATCCTTATGTTGGTAACGGTATCAGATAACATACAACAAAAGTTTAAATATACGTATACTATGAACAAGGTAGTACTCTTAGTAGCAATCACTGTAAACATATAATGAGGGATAGTTATGTTTTCTGCCTTAGTAAACGTTTGTATTGTTGTTCCATGTTATTCCGTGAATAATAACAGAAGTGTCCAACTTTGCTATCTTTTCTGCATCAAATGAATTAAGTTTCATTACTTTCCTTGTTGTGTTGACTCTCAACTCTTGATGGACTTCGCCCGCTAATGTACTTGTATTAGGGTTTTGTCTCTATATATCGTGGTCGGATGACTTTCATGCTATATTATAAAATATGACCGCTTCATTTTTTGATCTATTGTGTCGTTTCAACATTTATTTCCACTGTTTATTGTCCTTCACATTAGGGGGATTTGATTGACCAAGTTGAATACAATTTGAATAAGGCATCTGATTGTGTTGTAAATTCAAAGCGTACACTTTCATCAGCTGTAATTAGAAATAGAAAAAATCGCCGCGTAAGTAAACGTTTTTTTCCTAGTGTGTTTTGCTCATGTGAAGTCAGTTTACAGTTGACTGCACGTCAGCTTCTACATTACTCGTCTCAGCTTTGGCAGATAGACCAACGTGTATAATAGGCATGTGACAAAGCTTAGTACTTGCGTATTCGTTTTAGTCTCGGAGTTACTATTACATTTTAACAGGTTAACATCATTCCTTGATTTTCTGGAGGTTTAAGCAAATTAGTTTAGATCATTGAGTCCATATTCTGTGATCTAAAGGTATTTTACTTTCTTCAAGACCTGAGTATTCTGAGTTTTATTATTTTTTATATACACTAGTGATTAGTTCGAAAGTCAAACGATGACACAATCAAACTGGTTTTCAATCTCTATCTGACGATGAAAAACTACTTTTATTCGCATATAGGCAGAAATTCCTTTCATTTTTTGGAGCAATTATTTTTGTGCGTCTCTACTGAAAATAATTATATGGAACAAATGTCATAAATCCTTAAAATGATACATTTTTTCTGGGTGTTCGGATTTCAGTCACTAGGTTATTAGTTGACATTTCGCCTCTCTTTGACTTGGGAAACGGAGTAAACATATTAACAACCACATCGGAAGTGTAACTGAAATCTACACATGTAAATTTACACTTGATAATTAAATTATATTCATTTATTTTAGGGATATTCGCCTTTTTAACATAGGTAGATAAATAACGAAAATAAAAGATCATAAAGCAGTTTTACTAATTTCTGGTTTTTGCATTGCATCGATGACCAGTTACGTGCATTTTCCTTTTTATACTGGGAAATTTTGTGTAACTCTGTAATTACATCATGCCGTTATAATTACTGGATACATTTAAATCCTAATGATCTGATGTAAATTTTAATATGACCATCACCATCTTATTTATAATATTTGAGTGCCTATGTGTTTATACTCTTCGTTTACTTTCTTAACATTAATATAATAAGTCCAAAAATTTGTACATACACCCAAAACAACCCAGTCATTTATTTGCGATTTTTAAAGCTTTCGCTTACTCATTTATTGCATACAACATACATAAGACATTGAGGAAATTAAAGGAAACTTTGGTTTTACATACTTCGGTGTTAAACTCGATGAAGCG
The DNA here is from genome assembly GCA_034768735.1 of Schistosoma mekongi. Lineage (NCBI taxonomy): Eukaryota > Metazoa > Platyhelminthes > Trematoda > Strigeidida > Schistosomatidae > Schistosoma > Schistosoma mekongi. The sequence goes on along the minus strand of CM068309.1, from coordinate 20,164,359 downwards.
AATTTTTGTCCATTTGTGGTACGGGGACTTTCGGCAAATAGTCGAGTAAAGCACTAATTATAAAAGTGATCTATAAAACTCAAATGCTCGCAATGCAGGGATGCTGCTTTTATTTCATGTATCATTTATGTTGTCTATATTACATTTTGACGTTGTTAATTTTCGTTGTGTTATCATTGATACTGTTGTTCATGCTATTTGCATTGAATGTACTTTTTTTCTTTACACGACAATGTATGCGGACTGATAAATATCAACGAAACATTGATTGGTTTAGTGCAAATTAATCTGTATCATAGTGGGTGTTGTTATTGTGATGTTGATCCTGATCTCATTAGCTTCTACAATCGGTTTAACGCGATGATCAATACTATGTCCAGCATAAGTAGATGGATTTTGAAAACAACGAATGTCGACTTGTCAAATTTTATCCCTTAAATTCCGATTCAGATCAGTTAAGCACTAATTACGAATGTAATTTGTATGGAGCGTACGCTCACACACATCTCTATTATATTTATTTGCCCTATGTACGAAAAGATAATAATGTGATTCGCCGAATCAACTGTTCTTTTAACTTTTATTTATTTAATTTACTTTTGTGTAAAATACTGATCACAATGGTTCTATACATTACTATTATTACTGTTTTATAATCATGTTTTAATTCCCGATTTATTTCATTTATGAAACAAGTGCTAACGTTTATAAAACGCTGTTCCGTTTAGTGAGTATATATATATATATATATATATATATGCATTTAATTAATCTTAATAAATATATTCAAACTAAATTTTTAATTACTGTTCGTTATGAGCCAGTTAATAGTTTTAATGTCGTCACTAGTGAGTCACAAAAGAGCTACTAATCAAAACGGTACATAACTAATGTATTTTATGTTACATAATTGGTGGGGGGGGCATCCTGACTATCTTGTGGCTGTGGCATTTCCAACTGTGCTGCTACCTTGATGCGGTGGTCGGGCTTGCCTCTCGTGTTAACTCAATCGAGTTATACTATCTGGAACAGTCGTTCCCCAAGGTTAGGACCTTGGGGTCGGTTGAAGTGCAGTGGGACTAAAATCAGCAAATATAGGGTCCATGGACGAAGTCGACTGTACAGAGGCGTGACGGCAGTAAGATGTTTTCCTCAGACAACCAGCATAACAGCGATGCTGCCTTCACACAAAGGAAGGACGGGGTTAGAAAAGGTCGACCCCAGAAATGCACACCTCATCTTACTCCACGGATTTCCGTCTCCGGCAGTAAGGCCTCAACAAGTACGGAGCTACAACAACGAAAACCTCTCTGAAAAAGGCCGTGTGTGGCCGGCCTCAAGCCATTGTTACTTGGGCACTGCGGTCACGCTCCCATGTCTTTCAGACCAACCCTAACCTAATTTGTTTTACAGGTACATCAAGAAAAACCCTCCCATAGTGTGAGAAACTGGGAAGAGATATCCGCCCTCATATCAACTTACGTCACTTATGGCTTCGTCTCTCAACGAAAGGGAGAGTGTACTGCGAGACAGTTTGCTCCATCTTATTGTATGGATGTGAGATATAGCCATTAAGGGTAGATGACACTCGAAGGTTAGTAGTCTCTTACCATCGATGTCTTCGAAACATCGCTCGCGTTAGCTGGGATCACCGAGTAAGTAATAACGAGGTTAGACGACGGGTGTTAGGAAAATATGGTAAATCAGTCGATGAGGTTGTGAATATTCATTGACTGGGGTAGTTGGGGCATGTGTTGCGTAGGCCCAACCACCGTCTGCCTCAATGCGCGATGTTGGCTGATATAGGGGCAGGATGGAAGAAAGCTGGAGGACGCCAAATTAAAACATGGCATCGGTTTATGAAGTCACTGACTGCTGGTTTGAGTCGTGTCGGCAGCTGCAGACTACCTGGATGGGGTCCTCGCGATTACCGTAACCAGTGGCTAGAAACACTGAGTGACATGGTCCAGAATCGGTCACAATTGCGCAGATGTATCCACTCTTTGTCATCCTTTAAATCGCGAGCTTTAAATTCTTCCATAACTATATTTTCATGCTCCATCGCTTTTCTCTCTGAACTAAATTCTATATGCTCACTCTTTGTTTTTATTATAATTATCATTGAAGTAACTTCTGCCATGTGGTGTTAATCTTGCTGGGCTTTAGAGAGGTATGGTAACTTGGGCCGATGCACACATGTGCCAGGTTCTATGTGGATCATACATGTATACAGCTGTAGCCTTATGCTAAACTAGTTGTTAGTTGAGTGAGATACTCTACCTGTAGCTCTCCTAGGGTTACTGCCGGTCCCAAGCCCGGGTAAAAAAGGAGGGTTGGCCATGGAGCTAACATTCCCATCCCGTAAAACCCAAGCTTGCTAAAAAAAAGACACTATCCAGATTAAACAAGCTAAACTAATTAAACTCTGCCCTGGGAGTGGAAGGATTATTTATGACGCCTCATGATGAACAAGAGCAGAGAAAGTCAAGGCACAAACTGAATACACAGAAGCAAATAAGCAGGTAAAGAAGAGCATTAGAGCCGACAAAAGGAAACACATCGAAGGCCTTGCAATGACAGTGGGGAAAGCTGCAAGAGAAGGAAATATGAAACAGCTATATGACACGACGAAGAAACTAGCAGGCAAATATGGTAAAGCAGAGCGACCAGTCAAGAACAAAGAAGGCAAGACAATCGCTGAGATTCAAGAACAAAGGAATAGGTGGGTAGAACACTTTGAGGAACTCTTAAACAGGCCAGCTCCATTGAACCCACCAGACATCGAAGCAGCACCTACAGATCTCCCGATAGATGTCACTCCACTAACGATGGAAGAAATCAAGATGGTTATCAGACAAATCAAAAGTGGGAAAGCAGTAGGACCTGACAATATACCAGCTGAGGCACTCAAGTCAGATATCGATATATCAGCAAGGATACTCCACGTTTTATTCAAAAGGATCTTGGAGGAAGAACAAGTGCCGGCAGATTGGAGAGAAGGACATCTTATCAAGATACCAAAGAACAGAGATTTGAGCAAATGTGAGAACTACACAGGAATCACGCTACTGTCGGTACCAGGGAAAGTCTTCAACAGAGTATTGTTGAATAGAATGAAATATTCAGTGGATGCTCAACTTCGAGATCAACAAGCTGGTTTCCGTAAGCATCAGTCGTGCACAGACCAAATAGCGACACTACGGATCGTCGTTGAACAATCAATTGAGTGGAACTCGTCACTGTACATCAACTTCATTGATTACGAAAAAGCGTTTGACAGCGTAGATAGGAGAACACTATGGTAACTTCTTCGACACTACAGCGTATCAGAGAAACTCGTCAACATCATCCGGAACTCTTACGATGGAACACAGTGCAAAATTGTGCATGCAGGACAACTGACAAATGCATTGCCGGTGAGGACTGGAGTCAGACAAGGATGCCTAATCTCGCCTTTACTCTTCCTCCTAGTGGTTGACTAAATCGTGAAGACCTCCACATCTGAGAGGATGCACGGAATTCAATGGACAAGTAGGATGCAACTCGATGATTTGGACTTCGCGGATGATCTAGCTCTTTTAGCACATACACACCAACAAATGCAAGCGAAGACAACCAGTGTAGCAGCAACTTCAGCATCAGTAGGCTTGAACATACATAAGGGAAAGGGCGAGATTCTTAAATACAACACAGAGAACACCAACCCGATTCGACTTAATGGAGAAACTCTGGAAGAAGTGGATACTTTCATATATCTGGGGAGCATCATCGATGAACAACGAGGGTCCGATGCAGATGTAAAGACAAGGATTGGCAAAGCAAGGGCAGCATTCCCACAGTTGAAGAATATATGGGACTCAAGACAACTGTCGACCAACCTCAAAGTGAGACTCTTCAATTCGAACGTGAAGACAGTCCTGCTGTATGGAGCTGAAACTTGGAGAATTACTGCAAACATCATCAGACGGATACAAGTATTTATAAACAACTGTCTACGCAAGATACTGAATGTCCGTTGGCCGGAAACCATCAGCAACAGCTTACTATGGGAGAGGACAAACCAACTTCGAGCCGAAGAGGAAATTAGGAAAAGACGTTGGAAATAGATAGGACATACATTGCGGAAACCATCAGACTGCATCACGAGACAAGCATTAATATGGAATCCTGTTGAGAAACGGAAAAGCGGAAGGTCAAAGAACACGCTGCTTTGAGAATTGGAAGCAGACATTAAAAGGATGAACAGCAACTGGAAACAATTGGAAAGGAATGCTCAGGACAGAGTTGAATGGAGAATCCTGATGAGCGGCCTATGCTCCTCAGTGAGGAGTAACGGGCGTGAGTAAGTAAGTTGAATGAATTGTGAAAGTTCGCCAAATCAGGTATTTTCACAATTATTACTCTAAATTGTTAACTACATGCATATTAGTAACTACCAGAAAATGAGTAATTGTTTTGGATACTAACAAATCCCAATCCCTTTGATTTCTTCTACTGTAAACTTCCGTAGAATGAGATAACCATTGTTATGCCGTTAGAAATTGGATGGTATCATTAATACATATGACCAAATGGTTGATGCATCTTTGTGCTTACGAAGACAATAGCGGTCGACAGTCAGAGTTTCTAGCTGGTTACTGCACGTCTGCCCGATTTCTACTTAGTCCCAAGCCGGAAATGAGTGAACACAAGACTGATGAACCAGCTAGACAAAATAGTATTGTTTTTCGAACAATCCTATATATATATAGTTCATAGTGAAAAATGATACACTGACAGTTAATGCGGGAGGATAGGGCAGGAATAAAATGTGAGTTTTGTGTGCAATCAAAAATAATGAAATAGTCTACAGAGATACAGTTTTCGAAAACAACCAATCTTCAGGTGCCCGGCATATCAACTATAGTGAGATCCTGTCTATTTAATTTAATTGATATAGGAGGGGGTGGGTAACCTGATTATAGTCTCTTGTTGGAACAACCACTAATGCCTTTATTTGTGCATACCCCTAACAGTTCAATGTCTATCTACCATGTACTTCGGATTTCCGTAGATTGCCAAATGATTTTTTTGGGAGAATAAATGAATAGAACTTCCAGAACTGACCGCAAGTACTTTCTACATAGTTATTCCACAGTGCTAATTATAATAATGTATTTTTCTGGTCTCTTTTGATTGAGTACGATAGCCTTGATATTCTCTTAACTGTTTATTCTTCGTTTGTTTGTTAAAAAACATGGCGAAACATGTTTTATTTATTTTGCTGGTTTAGGCATAACGCTAAGTTTGTGAGCATAACAGGTACTTTTTGAATGGATACCTATCGATATCCGTTTATGGGCTGTCCGTCATAATGATACAATGGGGATTCAGAAAGATATGAACACATGCTGATGCTTTTTTCTCATTTCTGTCCATGCCCCACTGTCTACATCCCAGATGATTTGAAAAACGAGTTTTACAGGAAATTTTCTAACCTCCCTCTTAAATCTAGACCTCCAGACATTGTAATCATGGAAGCAAATGAAAGTTAAATCAAGCAGTCATCCAAACACAGCAAACAGACCATCTCCTACAGTTTTTTGAGCTTATTATTTTTTTAGCAATCACAAACTTCAGTCGTAATCAAAGGCACTGTGTAACCATACGACCTCCAATATCAACACAACAATGGATATAACCTGTTCATATTTTTATCAGCCATCGTTAGAGATACTTCGTAGGTAACTATCATTCTGGAGAATTTTTTGGATTCTACACTATATCTAGAGCATGCATTTTACTAGCCGCAGAAATGTCACAACAGAAAATCTCTTTGATGTCGGTTCCAGAACCAAAAGACAATGGGTACATTCAGAGGTTTGGCTAAGAACTTCCCAGAAGTTTGGAACGATCTTAATTAAGCTGTAAATGCTGCAGCGGTATCTGCATTCAACTTAAATCCAAAGGTTATGGAAGGCCAATGGATCTCTGAAACTTCTAGTGAACTGATAGGATCTCGAAGATGCATTCCAACAGGCTCAGATAATGATAAGGAGCATAGACTGACAAAATGTTTGTGCAAAGGTTGTGAGCAGTGATAAACAACAAAGTCAATAGTGATGGAAACGGCTACAGAAATATGCGATACTAGAGAGCTGTTTAGGCTGGTCAAGTAGAACAGACATAGCAAAATCACCTGTTAGCGTGACTATTTCGAAAATAGTTGGTTCCGCGATTTACTCGCATTTGAGAAGATTTGATCGATAGGCTTAACATTTCAGTAACAGTTCAACTGACTTCCAGCTACCCTTCAGTTACTGACTATCGTCAAACCTGAGGGGATAATTAACACCTGTCCTTCAATTTATACTGGGGTTAAAAAGACTTGTTTGGAGCGAGGTAAAGCAGAAACACCTGATATGTTGGATGGCGATCCAACTGTAATAGGTAAGTTGGTTGATACTTAAGCTAGTCTTGGAACCGATAGTAATTCCGTCTGACTGGTCGTTCTAGTTTATAAGGAAGGACAGAAATTCTATTGTGATAGCCACAAGAGGATCAATTTGACTCGCACTGTCTAATATATTAGTCTTTTCAAACATTTGACGTTTATTTGATTCAAGGAACAAATAAGGTTAGTTTCAGACTTGGACAATGATGCACTGGTTAAATATTTACGCAGCGCCAGCTTGTGGAACGCAAGTACACGTATCAATGTGCGGAAATAGTGGTAATTGTTGAAATGGAGGTAGCTTTTGATTACGCAGATCGGGAGATTCTGTAACAGTTTTTGTTTCTAGAAGGGTACCTCAAAAGTACATAAACTTTACAAAGACTCTACTCGAGCATTATTGATCGAGTTAGAGTTTATGGCAAACTATCATTAGAATTGTCGATCTCAAGTGGTGCTGTTCATGGTTGCGCGTTATCTCCATTTTTATCTTATTTCGTCATAAATGTCCTAGAAGTTACACTTTCATCTAATTTTTTAAGAAATTGGCCTCTTACTATGTAGCCCACACTGATTTACAGTATGCGGACGATATGGTCCCATTAAATGAGAACTGACAATATAAAAAGTTACCAGAACAACCTGAGTAACAATGCAAGCATACTTAGGATGCATTTCACATAAGGTGTCAGTTCAGGATTGATCTGCATCATCGCCTTAATTAGTCATAACAAGTAGTTTTGGTTCGTCTATCACTTCACTTGCTTCTGAAGTTTCAGTGGGCCGGTATCTGACGAGATTCGATAGCCGATTCAGGAAGATCGCTTGTCTTTTGCTAACTGATGTCACTTGTGACGTGAGCCGAATATCCAACATTCAACGAACGGCTGAGTTTACTGCACAGCAGTCTGCTCTATTTTGACCTATGGATGTAAAACATAGGCTGTGAAAACAGAGGGTATATGTAGGCCTTAGGTTGTTGATCACAGAAGTCTTCGAAGTATCGCTCGTACCTCACAGAATGATCGAGTAAGCAATACTAATGTTAGACACAGTACTAGGGGAAGATAGCGAATCAGTGGATGAAGCTGCTAACTTTTATCAACTGAAGCACCAGTCGACAAAGTTTTCGTTCATCGTTCTATTTTATGCTTGTAGATGCAAACTACCTGGTTGTGGTCCGTGTGATCATTGCTATCAGTGACTGGAGACACTGGGTGGTATATCTTAACTAGTCACAGTGACACAAATGTATTCACTCTTCATCTTCTAGACCCTTATTGTTCCGTACAAGCCTCTGCTTTATTTTGTAACACTACATTCTATTAAATTAGATCACTTCATTCTAATGTGGTATGGTAAGTTGGACCCGTGCACACATGTGTGTAGTTCTACGTTGTCTATGTCTAACTGACTGTTATGAACTGTTTAATAGATCTAGGTGGGGAGGGGTATTTAGAACCAGGACATCATCAACAGTCCCCCTTTTATGCATGCACTTCTGTTTATTGTATCCTACCATACTGTTGTGAAAAGCCGTAAATGCCCCTAGCAAAATGTTTTTCGTGACACTGATATAGTGATGGTCTTAATACAAACAGTGTTAGAACTGTACGAATTATCCTCTAATGTGTGTAGTACCTCTTCGTAAAACCAACGGCCTGGAATACATTTAAGTGATTAATTTGCCTTGTTAGTCCAATTGAACATCTTTCTATGCAACTTAAATACTGCATATATCTTTATTCGTTTAAAGAGGAACACTGAAAATTATCATAGCTATGCATATTACATTCTAGTTGTTACTTAAATGATTCTGTTCCCTGTTTTCACTATATACTGATTCATTGTATTGTTCTTATTCTCCTTCTTAAAAGTTTAACTGTAATCGTAGTTACTGTTTTTATATTAAAATCTTCTGCAATCTACATTGTTTCTTCTCTATTCATAATTCATGAGATTTTCTTCCCAGGCTCGAATGCATAATTTCAACCATTTATATAAAATTCTCACTGATGCACACGAATACTGTTTTAGCTGTTCATATGAAATTTCTGAAATGAAGATGTAAAATTACGATTTTATATCTAATTATTACGTAAAATTATTCTAAGAAAACTTCCCGTTCAAATGTTTTGTTTTATGCTGAAACCATCTGTTGTGTTTATTAAATTAGTGAACAAATTGTATAAGTGTATATAATTTTAGTGATATAAAATATGCGTATGTACAAATAGTTTGATTTGAAATATGCTTGAAGGTGTACGTGTTATTTCACATCTAATTAACCTCTTTAAGACAATTCATAAAGCACCGTGTATTTTGATTTCGCTACTTCACTGGGGATAAACATCCTATTATATACATATATATTAATACTCGGTGATTAACCAGTGCTAATGCCTGATCTACTGAAGAGTTCACTTACTGCTTGAATACCTCAGTCATTGTAGTATGATACCAAGTAGATTTCAGGCAAAACTAACGTGAAATTATCGTTTGTGTTCGTCAGTTGTCCACTCACCAAGGATTACGTTTGTTATGTTTGCCTATTCCTCATTGCTGATCGAATTATATCGATCAAGTTTCAATGTTGTTACTAGTCTAATTAGTCTAATATCAGATGGATCGATGGAATATAGTCAGGACTACGGACTGGGCAAACATGAGATTGTCGATCTTTACTTAATTGTCCGATAACTTAAATGTCTCACAAGAAGTCAATCTTTGATCAAATAATCCTGTCTTAGACTGTGAAACTGGGTGATATGTGTCTAAATATCACATGTAGCATTAGTTATCTCGAGATTTCGAGTACCCCTTGTTGATAGATATTAGCTGGCACGAAAACTAGATCCATGGTTTCCTGTTGACTACATCCAGCTGCCTAACTATATATTCAGTGATAAATTGTATGCTATTATAATAAAATTGATTGTACTATGGTTGGAATGAAAATGAAGTATTCTTTTTTGAAACAACAACAACAATTTGTAGTAAATCAGTACTGTTTGGGTAGTATGCGTTAAGTATTATTACTGACCATAAGTTTGTTTGTTTTTGATTATTTTATATGCCTGTTGCTGTATTATCATCAGTTATATGATGTTACTAAATATGTTTTACCGATTTCCAACCATTCGTGTATGCTCCTAAGCTTCTTGCTTCAGTAAGTGAAGAAAAGAATATATATTCGAAATAGTTTACCTTCCTAGTATGCTTCTATAAACCAGTAAAATAGGATAACATTAATCTAATCTTTGTATTCAGTTAATACATATGATATCTTACTTTCATAGATTTCATTTAACTGAGCTTTTCGTAAACTAGTTAACTTTTGTTCACCAGTGAATAGATCGTAGTCTAAAATCGATTTATGAATATCATTCAGCGTTGAATTTGGTAGTTTAAAAATATTTTCTTGATTTAATGTATCATATTCTTGCAAAGGATTCAACAATAAGATTACAGTCCAAATGAGATGAATTTCTGAACTACACAGTTGTATTTCATATTTTTTTATATTATTGAACAGCTTTTTTGAATAAAGAAAATTGTTAAACATAAACAATGCTGTCAGTTTACTTTTCATTAGAAAGAAAATGATGCATTGACTGGCAACGAATATCACAAAGTATTAGAGGCAAAAATGAATATAATCTAGATAAAAGCACCATTTCGCCTTAAAACTAAGCTTTTAGTAGTTTTGATTTTTTTAATTTGTAGGTAGACAGTTACAACGTAAAACTTGTTACATGAGTACATCAGTTCAAATTACCATAACCAAATTAGCAGATAGAGATTAAATTGTCGGATCAAATCCCAGAGTAGGGGAGGTAGTAACGGAGTTGGTATTAATGGTAAGGAATAGAGATCGGAGATAAGATTTAAGAAAATATGACTTAGTAAAGAGAATATGATAAGTTCAGGAACTTAGAATTTGGAGGAAGACAAGGAGTGGATGTACCTGCGCCACTGCCATTTTTAATTGGTATAATGATAATTTTATTGCTGCACAGATATAAAATCTTTATCCATCAAGGTTTGACAGAGAAGTATGTATATACGCACACTTTACCATGAACAATTCAATAAATTGATAAAAATTAGTGCGACATAATATTTAAAATATGAAAACAATATTTGTCTATTTTGTCTGTGGCTACATCGAGACAATCCTTTTATACTGCAAATATGGGGTCTGAGACTGGTCATTTGCAATCCTAGATTTAAATAACAGAAAGATATAAGGGATAAGAAATACCATCATATCTTCTGTACATGTGAATAGACTTAGCAGCTTAATGTGTAATATCTCAAACTTTTGGAGTGGAAGGTACTGTGATTCAGGCTTCAGCCTGAGGATTATATCTGGGATCCAGCTAACGAGTAGCAAGTGGGATAAAACGACTATTATGGATCCTGTTGCTAAAACGTATGACTACGCCGTATTGAAGCTTTATATTTGTTGTACATTTTTAGCAACCGAGACTGATACATTATTATCTTGAATATAAACGACGTAGAATTACATTATATTACTTACTAAAGGAAAGTTTGAAGCTATTTTATTGGTTACAAGAACTTAGTAAAGACACGGCTACATCAGTTCAGAAGTTCTGTTGGCTAAGTTATTTACTTGTAATTTCATTTGATAGAAGATAGCATATGAGTTTACTTGTCGTTTTTGATATCATATCATTGAATTCTCTATGTGAAGATATATATTTCAGAGAATAAGACAGATTTGAGTCAACAAGAAGTTGTATTAACCCTTAAACAAAAAGTACACGTTAAAGTCGTGTATAATAATCTGCAACTGACAAATGAGATTAATCGTTGTATTTTCTACTTTAAAAGTATAACATCCTCCTGATACTTTCTATTTAGATTCATTGGAATTACAATTTCAGTTTTCCTGTAGTCATTATCGTTATCACTAAAAGATATTGGAACCGATTGGATATATTGTGCTTAACTATCATGACTGCTTTTTATTTATCAGCATACCTAAGCATATTTTCGTTCACGTATTATAGTTGGAAATGAATGAGTGATTATGTTATCTGGAAGGTATTTCTTAATTGTTAGTCAGAAGTATGAGTAGTTAATAGATCAATAATTCATATATGACAACTGTGTTTGTATTCCATTAATATGAACTATTTGACAGTCTAAACAATTTGTAATAATAAACTTGTAAATTTATAACTTAGTAGTAAAGATCAGATTGTAACCAAGAATGTTCACGAGAACAATTCACTCTTAGAACTTATCTTTTTTATGTATGTTTACATTAGCCTTATAATAATAAAGAGAGAATTGTAACTTTTCAACGCGCATTTTATTTAGATTATCTAGTGTCAGTCAGTTATGGCAACATAACGTTTGGTACAAATGTGCACTGGTTCAAGTTCTCACACCACGTCAACACAATGTGATGAACACTAAAGTTGTGCTAATATCAGTGAACTTTAAAAGATTATGCATAGAGAATGTGATTCCATAAGTAAGAATTCATTAGTTGGAAGATAGATCAACTTAAAGTATAGAATGTTAGGGATGACAAAGATTGAATATATATTTTTATCACTGCAATCAAATGTGAGTTTTTATCAGGCTTTATAAAGTCTCCAATTATTGGTTACGTTAATCACGCGGACTCAAGCCACATTGACTGATCCTACCAAGATGGAGCAGGATGACAGTCATAAAATTCGTGGACCGATGCTATGTTTCGGTTTAGCTGCTTCTAAATTCTATCCTACTTTAATCAACATAACACGTCAAAGTAGGCGGCGACTAGGTATGTTGTGACAAATGCCCATTAACCTCATTCGTTGAAGATCCACAACATTTTAAAATTGCTTTACTGTCCTTCGTTGGGTCTCTGCATCTAACAAACTTTGGGTATCTGAAATGTTGCTAGGATATTCAGTATTGAGTCGGGTGTTTGAATTTTACGCTGAAGTGAATTCTCATTTTATTTAAGTTGCTTAACAACATGTCATGTAGTCGAAACCACCTAATATCGCCATTGACTATTTCATATTTACGATTGCATTATTTTTATAGGAAAAAGACTCTTCTCTAAGTAACTCTCAAATTTCCGTTTAGTTCTGAGTGCTTTTGTATATAGCAAAATATTGCACACTGTACTATGAACGATCTTATCTTAATAAATGAGTTATTAGTGTCGATGATATTTGTGATTCTTAGAGTCATTCATTTGGAAACGTTTTCTAAAACTTATTAAAAATCACGTTATCTTAAGTGTCTAATTGTTTGTACATAAGATATACTTAGTTCGTGTTAGAAACATGTCGTCTATTTCTAACCAACGAAGTGATAAAAGTAATATGAATGTTGTCATTAGGTAAGTGAAGTTACATATTTAATATTTTTTGGTGCAGTTTTGCAATGGCTAAGCAAGTACTGAGAGTGTTTTACGTACCACTTTCGTGCGAAAAATTATTTATGTATTTTCTAAATCTATTGATATTTATAATTCATGCGATTTAACTTAGTTGCCTTCGTATTACGAAACATGTACTAGCTTCGAAGAGTTGACTCCAGATTTCTCAAACAATGATTATCCAATCTTATTATGTTAGTTGACAGGCATGCTACCTATAGCTTTGGGACTATAAGCAATCCTATCTGTATGATCTCGATCTCTAATAGTAGCGGTTTATACGAAATGAATAAAATCTACTTTTTATAATCACAAATAAGTTAGTCTGTTGAATATATTGTTTAAATTATTTCAACAGTTAGCTAACGCTTAACTGAAGCTTATGAATGGCAAATCCAGGAAAATAAGTCTAGTTTCTGACTTGAATACAGGTGTGCTGAACAAATATTCACGCTTTATCAAGTACTACAACATAGACATACGGATATCCGACAATAGTGATATTTCTTGTCTGATTAAAATTCTAAGAATCGCTGAGTTTATCATCCCAGTACACTCTTAGTTGGATAGATAAAAACGGCTGTTTATCGACGTCCTTCTGCATTCTGTAATTAGTTTCACATTACTCATAGGAATATTCCTTGTCTTTTCGGTATTTGTTTAAGATCATCCATTAGTTTACATCTTAGGTTCCTTGGTATATTTTAACATCATATATATAATGCCAAATAATATCCAGTTTTGAAGAACCGATTACGAAGTCTAACAATTCATCAAATACAAATCTTCGTCAGCTCAGCCTATTCTAATAATACAAGTTAATCGTATAGGTTAGATTTAATCTCACACACTCTACATTATACTGAATTTTATGATTTATTAAACTTACATTTTCATCAGTCTTCGAAGTTAAAAAACAGGCCTCCATTTTTATTAATTTCTTTACAATTAGTTTAGGTACAAAGTTATCATTTTTATTCATCCAATCAGAATTACTCTGTACCGCTTGTGATTTTGATTCACGTTCTTCTTTTTCTGATGTTGTGGCCTTGTGTTCGTCTACATTGTAATATTGACCGTATGTGTATACTCCTGTATAGTTTACTATTTGTGCATATCCTTCTTGAAGGAGTACTAAACTTTGATGCAAATAATCTAACTGATGCTTCTTCAACTTGTTCAAACAACAAACATCGATAATACCAACAACTTTATTGTTGGAATCAATAAATGGAAGTGTATAATGTTGCCGATTAAGTATACGATTTGTTAATCGATATCCAGATTCTAGTACATCAAATAAATAATAGCTGAATGGTAGGAGCAAATGAATAATAACAATAAAATGCGAGAATAACTATGATGTTTGGTAAATATTTTCAGAATAACAGTCGAATATGACCTGAATATTGTAGTAATTACACAAGACGTACTCAGTTTTTAGGGACCAATTATATTGACCAACCGTGTTCCAAATGTTATTCAAAGCAACCTAAACACTCGACATTCATTGCTTTTATTTACAGTTTCATTAGAATTTCTTGGTTTGAATAGCTACAGTTTGTAAACACAGTTTCACTTCCCTACGTATAAATTTGATTTTAATTGGCATTAAATTGATATTGTAAGTTTATTATAAGTGAACTCCGTAAGTTATTATTATTTTGCAATTTTTTCTACACGTGTCATAAATTTTCTCCCGAACTACCGAGTTTAAACAAAAACTTTAACCGCTCTTATACAAAGTTATTTAGTTAACTAAAATAAGTATAATTAATAAATTTATTATATACATATGTGATTGACAAAACATTCGTCGAACGGTCGACTAAATTAGTAGTTGTGAGAGATAGAGCACTTAAGTAAAGAAAAAGTGATAATCAGTGGGACCAGAAATCTAAGCTAACTGCAATGCTTATAACATTCACCGTTTCAACTGAAGTGATTACAACTCAATCACGAACCGGATAAACGAAAAATTGACTATACGTTTAGTTCTTGAAGAAGGACTTTCAGTTATTGCTTCTTTGACGGAATATTGACAGATTGCGTGAGATACCAATGTCATATTACTCAGTAGACTTTATAGAACACAAAAGTCGGAAAGAAGATACGTCAGCACCTGAATTTATCATTCTGAACACAATTCCACTCATTTATATCTTGAAGTACAGTTTTTATCACATACTCTAAATACATTTATAGTCTTGCATCATGTTAACTACAACGGTGACTATGAAAACAAACGTGAAAATTTATTTTACCTGTTAACATGCTCTTATTTACAGAAATTAAATTAACTACTTTTCTTCTTTATGCAAATTAAGCAAAACAGACATTTTATGAGACGTTGGTTATTGTTACCTTAAGCAATTTGAGGTTAAAATGTCAAATCCAGGTAACATAGAAGAAGTGGAACAGTAGTTAACTATTAGTTCCAAATTAGTTAGGTTCTATTGAGCTGAGTAGATAGTAATTTTAAGGTTTAGGCTAACTATAGTGCAAATAATGGCTTTTTCGTATGCTCAGTTGACTGATACTTCCGATTTTCATTTCATACTGCTGAAATTGTTTACAACCGTTGACTGTGATCACATCCACTGTGTTATAGCCCAACATGTTGGATGAAAAACAATTATGGTAAGTGTTAAGACTTAAAATGAAATTTGCACTTTGATATACAACATACGCTCACTGAATTTACAAAAAAGGCTGCAGATACTCATCCTGTATAGTTTGTATATAGACCGATCATATATCAATACATTTTACTTCATATGAAGGATCAATTCAGTTTTACTTTCAACTTATCATTTTAACAAAAAACAGGTCATAATAATATTTTATCCCCTGAACATAGTAATTTTAATAACAACTGGAACCACACAGTGTGATTAAATAGATTTAAAAGGTACATATTTATTATTGATCTATATATTTACACACAAATTGGATATGTAGTAATATTTCAACAGAACACTTGATATCAGAATCATATAAAAATTACAAATCTCCACAGTGATTATTTTGTATAATGAAAGGCTAGTGACATTTTTTGTATTAAGTGTATGAAATAAAATTTAAGTAAATGGCAAACATTAGATGTAAAAGCAAGGTTTGTTTTATTGTTGATTTATTTATTATCTTAGTGAAAAGCATCAAGGATTTGTGTATTTCGTACGTGGATCAAATGATACTATACTATTTACAAATTTGAAAAAACGGCAGTTTTAGGTGACAGTGAATAGTCACCACACTCTCCGAACATAGGGTTCTGTGCTAATTACCACTAGTCAGCAAGAAGTATCTCCAATCTAGTGTCTGATACTCCCTGTGACGTTCAAATTAGTACTATCCAGTTTCATAGTCTAAGACATAGTAACTGAGCTATTTGGGCAGAACATTGACCTCCTGTAAATTTGAGAAACTTTCAAACAACTGGGTAGAGATTACTAGTCGCATGTTTGTCTAATCCTTAATGCTGATCGTATTCTATCGATTAATGTGATATCAAGTCACTTAGACTAGTTGAAAATTTTACACAGCAAAATAGTTGTGAATGATGATTCATTTCGTTATCTTTATCTAATATTCATTTTAAGTGACCGAGGGGTTCACAATATCAACAGGTTTAGCATTTCTGAAATAATCGTTCGTAATCAACTGATCACCAGTGCAGTACGCTTTCACTTTATTCGCTAGTGATGTGCGGTTTAAATTAGACAAATGTCTTATGAGGCATACATTAAAAATAAAGTATACTTTTAATTTCAACTTGTTATCCTATCAGCTAAGTACCCTCCAATATTTAAAGCTATTCTATACAAAGCGTAGTTTGTAATACGAACAATAATGAAATAATTTTCAGTGATTTATAACTTTCCGTTGTTGATATTAAGGATTACAATTGATCAGCCAGTTTTAGTATCTCAATAAGTAATAAATTACATTTGGGATGAATGGACTGAGTCCGAATCCCACTGTAAACATCAGCTATGATACACAGGTATGTCCAACGGAAAAATTCCAAATAAGGTGAAAAGCGAGTCCTGAAATTCACTTGACAACCAACATCCGACCTTATGATGCAATAAATTGGTTTTATTATTTTGGTACTTAAGATCCCGTTATGCCGTTTATCGTAAACATTTGATTACTCCGATTAAAGTAAGAGATTATATTTGGTTGCATTTTGATGGTAAAAAAACTTATATTTATTATGGATTTCTTAATTTTACAAATGTTCATCTTCTTCTTACAGATAGAATTACCTAATAATCAGTCCAATATAGTTAATTTAACTGCCTGAGTTAATTGACACACATACATGTCATTTCTTTTAAATATACTAATAATGATCTACCTTCCAAGGAAGACAGCTGAACAATTGTTTAAGAAAGAAGCATAAACTAAAAGTTATTAAAAATTGCCTATAATTCTAACCTTTTACTTAGCAATTAAACAAAATGTCGAAGTAAATTAAATAATGACAAATCAATTATTCTGTTGAATGACAAAAGTTAAACTAGTTCCTTTGTTTTGAACTACCAACTGAATAAATAATCAATATTCGGAATAAAGTTGATAACCTGACTAGAATGTTGTTGAAGTACTTACAAGTGTTAGTATGTCGAAATTTCACAAGTAATTTAGGTAACTTTCCTTGCATTGACTAGCACAATGACAAGCTGTCTAATCCAGAATGTAACTAGACCTTTGTTCGTAGTGGAATTTACAGAACACTATATAAATCCTTTTGTAAATGAATTTAAACGGCTAATTTTGTGGAGACTGGTGTTCGCCAACCTGAAGCCTCTGGGGCGCAGGAGTCCTACACTAGAATGAAACAACTTTTAGTAAATCACTAATTTCAGTAAACTAGTGTATGCACTAGCGACTAATCTGTTGAATTATATAAGTATTTTGATGTGATATACAATCAACAGTAGTAGCAATAATTTCAACTTCAAATATCTTTTTTTGAAAGTTTGAAGCCAGTACACATTTACAATAGAAAATTGAACTGTTTAGATTATTCAAATATAACCACTTAATAAAGACAGTTTAGTGAAAAAGCTTTGTTTCTTGTCTATATCATTTTCTAGGACTGTATAGTAATACATGTTACTTATTCTTACACAGATGAGTCTATAATAAAACTGGAATTTATTGCATCATTACAGAAGTTACCAAATTTGGATAAGAAGTGTTTTGTAACTGCAGAATATAAGTTATGTGCTAATCAAAAGGTGAAAATAACATACAAAAGCGGAGCGTGTAATATAATCGTCCACTTGACTCTGAATATGAAAATGACGAAATAAAAATGAACACTTCGATGAAAGCGACTGAACATATCGGTTTTTAACACAGATCATACTTCAATTGATGGGTACCCAAGGCCTGAGCTACACGCAAACACTTTATACAGCGGCTTTTGAAGCTAGTTCAAATTGACTCGTTCGGATTTCTCTATAGATAGCTATGTTAGTTACTGTTCTTATATTGTTCACAGAAGAGTATGTTTTGTGTGGTTTTTTTAACATAACTACCTAACTTCGATCAACTCTTAACTTATCCAAGTAATTTGCTAATTCAAACCCTATGTAAACTCTTTGAGTTTGATTTTTCAGAGAGTAAGAATAACTAATTGAGTAGAATAAGATGAACTGATACTGTTTTATTTGGTCTTCATTATTTGCATGCAACTTGTAATATTTCGAAACCATAAATTTTAATATAATGGTTCAGTTGATACGAATCACATGGAACTCGTTGTTTTTAATTTCTTCAAATTTTTTAATGGAAGTAGTGTGTGAAATTTAATTTCATACTTTGGTTTTTACATATTTATTATTGTTTATCTGATTTAGCCTCAGTATTCTGACCTATGATGCGTTTCACTTACTCAGGATTATAAGTACAATGCTCTTTGAACCTAAATTTATAAAGAGATCAAATAAAATTCAATAATCATTGTGATATCGGCTCTATTGAGTTGTTATTGTTGAAATAGTCTTTCTGTTGAGAAAATTCATCAATGAAAACTAAATACGACGTCATGGTTGCTTAATTGTTCGAACTATCAAACTAAGTGCTATTAATTGTTTACATAATGAGTTGGCCTGTCACTGAACTTGTCTTGTTACTGTTTCGTAATAGACAATCTAACCTATCACTATCACTTTGAACACAATACCATTTATTCTTTATTTATAACTAGAAACCAAATATAAGAGAGAAATAGTGTGAATCTTGTTTTTCTGAAAACATTCAATTGTATTTTCTTATATGGCTAATTTATACAAATGTTTTTATAGTGCATTGAAGTTAATATTCAAATAAAATTAGCTATAGCTAGATGTTTGTTTATTTTAAGACAGACTTAATACCCTTGTTAACAGGATATCAAACAGATTTGTAGTTTAGAGGGGACAGATATGATGAAATTACGTTCTACAAACTAGGCAGTCTTATTGTTACTATTGGTTACTATTTAGCTAGTTACAGTAAATACTATGAAATGATATCTGATAAAATAGTCGTATTCCACATAACGCACTCCGCAATGCTGCAAATAGTCAGCATGTTTTTATATCTACTTATTACTAGATCTGCCAATTTTGTGTGCGTTGTGTCTAACAATGTTTGGTAAATTGGGTTCCAAATACGGTACATCATAATACACTCTCCTATAGATAGATTCTATGTACAAGATAACACATTTTTATTTAATGATTATTGACCAAATAATCATAGAATCTACTAAATCAATGTAGCATTTTGCACTATTACATGTTACATGCTGACAGAAAGACCGAGAAAATCTGTAGAAAGTTATTTGAATAGTGTGTAACGTTATATATTCATGAGCAGTTTATGGTTAATTAAATCAAATATAGGCTGTATACTACTTACTAGTAGGTTGGAGCTGTTAAAAATATATTTAGTACATTTTATAAAATATATCGATTTTAACAATTACATATGTGTCGTTTCATGTAGTTATGGCTTAATATATTAACAATACCTAATTGTTTAGTTTTAGGAAGTAGTTGTGTATACATAAGTCAGCTATTGGATAGGTGAAAACATTAAAACAACTATTGGTGCCGGATAATATAACTAGATTAATTCGATTTGGATTGTTTTCATTATCTGCCCTAAGAAAATTATGTAAAAAATCACACAAGTTTTGTTTTTAAATCACACGAAGGCCACAATAATTCAAATGTTCCACTTTATTAATAGGCGATTTGTGGATAAAAATTTTCACACCAGGTATTTTTATTTTTGTATAATACTCGGTGCTTACGTCGAAATAGTGAAACTAGACCACTTAGGTTTGAATCCCATAAGGTACATCAGTCTACGTAAATTTGTAGGTGGTGAGTGTTAAATAGCAGTAAACCTAGGTTATGCAGTGTATGTTGGCTGTCTTTCGTCGTTTGTCATAAAATATCTCACATATTGTCTAGTTATTTATCCCGGTGACTACATTGAAGAGCGAGTAGTAGAATTCGTTCTGTGCCTAGGACTGTTCAAGCATGAGAATGGTCATTATTCATTCATATATAGTGCTGTGTACAGTAGATTTTAAACGCTAAACTAAATATTTTAATTTCTGAAACACCTGTCAATACGAATTTATAATAAATAAACAAATCTTTTGAGGGACAACATTTTAACAAAGCACATAAAACACGGTTGCCTAATATTAATAATTGACTAGTAAAGTAAATGTCATAAGAACTGTATTTTATGTTCTAAAGTCATAAAGATAAATTACTTCGTTTCATTTTGTTGATTCATTAATCAATATTAAACAAAGCTAGTAGAACTAAATTTACCGAATAACACAAATGTATTTTGTCTCGCTACATTCACCATGTGGATTAGTTTAGTTAGTCCTAACTATATTCATAACGGCCAGTAAACAATCCGAAGTACAAAATCGTGGTGAATTATAAATTATGAAATTTTCAGAAGAGTCTTTGTGAATAGTTAAAGTGATAAATTTAATGTAGTCAAAGGATGGGACTGGGATATGCATCCTGCAAATTAGTATAAGGAAATTTTTAAAGGAATGTGTTTTAATAATAAAGTATAAAGTTAGTTTGAGTTAAACTTACTACATTTCAATTATACTTAAGCGTATGAAACCAATTTTTACGATTTTGATGTTTTGTGACCGAATTTGTCCTAAGTACACAGGTCAATTTGTAGCATCTTTATTACTGTATTGCCTAATCCCGATAGTGAAAAATTATACTATCCATTAAATAATTCAGATATTCCTGTTCGTTATTCACTCAACAGCGTACAATCGGACTTCCTAATTCGTTGAGTAAGACGTATAACTACCCGTTTTTTTTATCATCCCGATTTACATCTCAGGGTACATGTAAATTGGTATAAATAGTTTCGGGTAACAAGTGAAGGACATTTATTTAATCTTTTGAATGTAATAACCTATAGAGCAAAAACCACTTGCCCTTTTTATAAAATGTACTGATAAAGATTCCTTCCAGTCTTTGGCGAATCCTCGTTGGGATTCACTTGTGGTTTACAAACATTTTTTTTCTACTAATTAATGTTAGACAATTATTTCATTCATTACTTCAAAAATTAACACTTTAATTACTTAAAATACAAGTTTGAGACATTTTATTATAACTACAGCCCAATTTCTTACTTCAGACAACTCGTTAACACTTAGTGGGAACATCATGTTCAAATTTCCATGTTTACATTTTTTACCATCTCGAATTAATTAGTGATTGGTGTATATTCAGCTACTAGATGAATATAGTGAAACACAATGAATTCATTGTACACTATAAACAGTCATTCTTGCATTATTTCAAAGGTAAAAAACACTTGGTTTTGAGTTTGTCTTCATAAGGTTTAAGCTTATTTTTAACAGAGCTGTTTCAACAAATACGAATTGTTTTACACATAACTAATTAGCACCAGTAGAAAATGCCTTATAAAAAGTTGTTTGATATTTTATTGGTTGATTTGATGACCAAGTGTTAAATTGACTCCATTAGAATATGACATGGAACTAGACTGTTTCATATAAAATACTATTCGACATAGTTATGATGATACTGTTATAAATGCAAGATTCGGTTTGAAGAATTAAATGCCACATTGCATTATAGAACTTAAATTAGAAAACATAATCAGACTTCAAGTGACTTTGATCAATCTACTAATGTTTTATACAATTACAGCACTGTGTCTTAGGTAACTTTGTTTTAAGTCAATCAATCGATTCATAAATCGTAAAATATACAACACATGATTCATGACAAAAGAGCATCATTATCATATCGATGTGAAGTAAAAATAGAATACACTCGTTGAGATGATATCACTGAATACTTCGCAGAGAACAATAGACCTAGTATGTATTATATATTTTTGTGTATAAGGAATTTTTAAATAGATTATGACTGAAGTCCTTCTTTTTATAGATCATTTAAAGAAAATGTGATTTTAAACTAGAAGTCTTAAATGTACCTCATTGAAGTGCTGTTAAAAGAATTTATTAACGTCATATAAGTTATAATGCTAAATAATTCGAATTAAAATTGATTATAATCAACAATTAGTAGCTGAAAAACACTGAGTTACTTTTGATTATGCATTCAGTTTTATCAAATAATGCCTGTTTGAACCTTTTTAAATATTGACTGCTTATTATTTTCGTTTTAATTAGACCATTCACTGACCGTTATAAAATCCAAAACCCTTTACAAAAGGAACATCATGTGTACATATTTTAAGAACAACACAATTAACATGAAAATGTAACTCACTATAAATAGTTTTCTCTTTTATTAATGACTTGTAGGTCAGTATGAACTGTTGTCTTATGAATACCATGCTTTGACACAAGTTTGCATAATTTACAGTTAATTTCTTTTCTGCTAACGAGACATGTTTCTTCACCTGCTGATTCTTGTCTAATAGAATGATCATCTTCATCATCATCAGCCTCGTCATCATCATCATCATTATATCGATGATAAAATATAATTTGACTAATATTGCTTATTCGTTGGTAAATCCAATCAAATGCACATTGTAGCATAGAACTAAATAAATATCTACTGTTTATAAGTGAAAAAGCAAAGCCAACTTGATGAACTACACCCTATAATAAAAAATAATTTGTAAAATAACATTCTAAAAATGATATAGATCAATTATTAATTATATATGAGGTGGAAAAAATACAATTCAATGCATAAAATATCTTAAGAAGTTTTATTCATTACTGTAAATGAGTACCATTTTATTAAACATCCATTATGATAGATACAAATGTAGGCCGGAGTACGATTGCTCGAATGCATGTTGCATACTAACAATTACTACCTGCTTCCTTTTTTTAATAATATAATTGATATACTGGGCATCTAAAGAAGATTGACTATCTTCGAGAACTGTTTATCTGTAGACTATTTCATTAGTTCTGGTTGTATTCAAGGTGAACATTTTATTTCTATTGTTAATCACTTCCCCTTGCCCTATCTTCCCATTTGATTATTAGCTGTTAATATATCATTTCACATTGATGAACTATGATTAATCAATTGTACTCCAGTTCACATTCACTATTACTGCGATTTGGTATAAATGCTAGTTTCTTAATTGGTTGATGGTGTGATCTGATTCTATGTATATATAAAGGATTGTATGAAATACAATATAATTCTGTCTGGTTGGTCTGTTGGCTTGTGTTCTTTTATCTCCGGCTTGGGAGTGGGTGGGCATAGGGCAGACGCGCAGTGATCGACTAGGCACCCATCGGCGTTTGACGCTACAATCACTTTTTTAAAATAGCATCACTGACTGCTAAGCACTATATTACTTTGTACCAGGATACATCATCTAAAATTTGTTAGGTTTACAATAAATGTAAACATAAACACATTTAAAAGACTCCTGTTAAAGCTTTTCATCACTATTTGTTAGATTTATTATTTCATGAATTTTTATAAATGACTGACTGTTTTACTCAATAATTTGTTTAGATTTATTGAGTGTATCTACGACTTATCTGAGTCGAAGACTTTTTTGAGCACTTGTGAAAATACTTAACAGAGATGATGATTTTTAGCAGTTATTTACTATATTACTTTCCTTCAATTTCTTTTATTAGAGTAATTGTATGCATATCTTTCTTCTGCTGTTTCACTGCAACTGATAATTTAATGCATGCGGATGATACTGTTTGTTTATAATTGAAGTTGATATAAAAATGCAAAACTTGAATATATTGAGTGGTGACTATTATGACTATTATTATTCCAAGATTATCTCAGGTTAAAATATGCAGTCTTAGATTGTTCGAATTTTTATTTCTAGTATGACTAAGAGATGAAATGTTGTAAAACAAGTAAATAACATTAACTATCAAAAGTATTTTTAATAAACTGACAGTTAAACAACTTTTAGTATTCGTAGCTATTACTAGATCAACGCTTTTATCAGTAGTAATGTGGTAGAAATATCGCACATTTACAAGTTATGCTTATTGATGTATACTAGTAGTCATTTAAACGATTTACGTCAAAGCATAATGCAAACTCCCAATTGCCCCGGTGTTAGAAATTTGAAGGTAGTCAGCGAACTTTTCAAACATAGGCATTGTATTAGTTGGTACTGATTGCTAATACGTAAGTGCAATCTTGTAGGGACTAATATTTTCTGTGAGATTTGAGCACCTATCGCCCAGTTACAAAACCTTAGGTATTACCACTGGGCTATTCGAGTTACGATTTACCTCCTGATGGACTAAAATGTCCATACTGCCTGATCACTGACTTTTAACTACCTTGCTGCTAATTAGATTCTAGCTACTAAACATTTTAATTAACATTCGTGAAAGATTTACGTACTAATTCATTAATGAGAAGTTCGATTACTTAGTATTATACTTTTCGAAATTATCGGAATATTCCTTAGAGAATAATATTTTTAGAATCAGTTGATTTAATTTATAAATTGCATACAAATACTTACATACAAACTACTAGTAAAATGTACCATTAATTAATAACTAAACTAATACTATCGATAAACATACAGACATGTTATTAAATAGTACGCTGCCTAAAAACTTGCTGTCCATAGTGGACACAGTTATGAACCATCAAATTGATTGATCTGTTAAATCTTTATGACATATGAATCCTTTATTTTAATTGAATATTGTTGTTTATATACACGAGATAGTATAAGTGAATATTTTACTGGATAATTAAATCTATGCTAAAATATAGCACAAATTAACTAATTAGCCATTTAATTGATTAACTGTTTTTGATGTCAAATGTATTCTTCATTCTTTATCTTTCTTGCATAGAATGGCAGTCATGAACATCTTCAAATGTAAGTTACCTATTTCGCTAAAAGTAAGTATATATATATATATATATATATATATATATATATATATATATATATATATATATATATATATATATATATATATATATATATATATAGTTTTTAATGCATAAGGGTATTTAAGCATTACTGGATTGACTAGTTATGAAAATAGTTGATGAGTAAGGAACATAAATATTATAATTGATGGTCGATTTTAGTGTGATATATTATTTGTTAACGTTTAAAATTTTAGGAATTCATTTAAACCAAATAACTGACTATCCTACATTTAACACCATCATACCAACAGGTATGCCAAGTATGAGTAATTTGTAAGCTATTAAATAATGATGCTGGGGTGCTTGATGCTGAATCTCTAACATTTCCTGTATCCGATAAGATATCTCACACTTGAGTTAGGGGAAGAAAAATGCCAGATAATACTAAATGAATCACAAAAATATTACGGATTTTATAGGATTTTCATTTCCTTGAGATTCTGAAGGTTTCTGAAAACACTGAAGTTGCTTACAAATTTGAAAATTATCAATTCAGGATATGATGCGTGATTCATCATCCTTCTAAAACTATATTGGAGATAATTTTCTGAAGACGTATCTCTATCATTGTTCGAGATTCTGAGGGATTTCTAAACACTTTAAGCACAATCACGTAGTTTCATTATTTTTATGTTGACACCGGCTATATTTCACTCATGTACAGTATTATATCCAATTAAGAACCTATAAACTAAAAGATATCTAGCCGGTGCATTAATTGATTTAAAAATCGTGATCTTTATGTTTTCACTTTGATTCACCAGGTACCACTTATTTTTTTCTCACAGGTCTTCTGCTTCTCGAATTTCCCCAATTACTGTATGTAGGAAACTTGGACGTCTACGCATTTCACCACTCCCATTATATCATAACGTCAGTCGCCGTTAGAACTGATCAAAGCTGTTTGAAACTAATCAGATTATTTATTAATATTTTATTATATAAAATTAAAACATACGTTAGTAAAAATAATCCATTTCAAATAAATCATGCTGAAAATTGGATAATTACATTGAAGAATATAACAATATGGGGATTTGATGGACTTAATCAAATCAATCAACAAGATGAACAATTTCATATTGAACAGGGAGAGATATGGCTACAAACTAATAAAAATCAACCAAACAGTGACGTTTTAATAAAAGAATGGATGATGAAACGTGACAGAAAGTTATGTGATGTATATAAAATTAAATTTTCGATTGATTTTAACAAAAGTGTAGAATTGTTAGCGAATTGGTTTCTATTTCCTAGCTGGAACTATTTAATGTCTGAAAATAACTTTATACATGCTAAATTTATTGACTTACGACTTAATATCAGTTTACACCTATTTGTTAATCAAAACGGAGCAATTAGTATTGAGTTAAATGATTTAAAAATAACACAATTATCTGATATACAATTATACACTTTTCATGATCCTAATTATACTACTTCTAAAGTGTTCATTAATCAAAATAATACTGAAATGTTTCTTGAAAATTCTTTCTTCTCATGGCTATTAAATGAAAAATCTTTACGTGAAGCATTATTTTATTATTTAGAATCATCAATTTTTGAAATTTTAAACAGTAATTTAATTCATTTACAAAAGAACTTTACTTTCAGTAGAAATGTAACCTGTAGTTTATAGACTTTTTTCAACTATCAAGTCATTAAATTACTTTTATTTAACAAATAAATTTTTATGTGGACAATGATATTGTGAATGCAGAATTAATTATTTCAACAAACTCCTACTTCAGGTTCTACAATTATGAATTCTAAATTAGTGATCACATAACAAGAATAGCCAATTTTGAGGCAAATACATCATTTCGATATCAGAGACTACTGTATATGATTTTCAAATTATGTTGTAAACTATGAATGTTAATGATGAATTAACATTCATGTCAACTGTTTAACTTGTGTAAGTTTGTACGACAATTGATATAATAGGATTGCTAATACAAATATATATATATATATATATATATATATATATATATATATATATATATATTGAGAGAGAGATGATGATGTGGGGTGACAAAATTACAATCAGGTCACGTGTTTAGTCGAAGACTGAATTCTACTTAAGATGACATCGAATTAATACCTATCTCCATAATACAACCTCAATTTGATTGAGTAAAATTTTGTAAAATGAGGTGAGTGATAATTAAAATTCGTCATACATGCACAAGACTAAAAACACTAATAAAACACACAAACATAGATCAGCATGATACACCTTCACCCAGATAGACAGACAGACAGTTGCAACGTAGAACTTGGTACATGCGTACGTCAGTTCAAGTTGCCATGCCTCAATTAGCAGATGGAGATTAAATTGTCGAATCAAATCCCAGAGTGGGGAAGTTAGTAACAGAGTTAGTATTCATGGAAGGGAATAGAGACCGAGAAGATTTAAGAAAATATGATCCAGTAAAGAGAAAATTATGATAAGTTCAGAAATTTAGGATTTGGAGGAAGACAAGGAATGGATGCACCTGCGCCATTGCCAACGATTTTTAGCCATATCACCCAAAGTCTCTAACCATTTATTACGAGCGTCACGCGGACCCCAACCAGGTAGTCTGCACCTATTAACATGGCTCAGCCCAATTGTCAATGACTTCATGGACTGGTGCCATGTTTTGGTTTGGCCGCCCCTAGCTTTCTTCCAGCCTACTCCTACACCAGACAGCATTGCTCGTCGAGGTAGGCGGTGGTCAGGCATACGTAACACATGTCCTAACCACCTTAGCTGATGAAGATTTACTACTTCATCAATAGGCTTACTGTATCTACCTAGTACTCTATTCCTAACCCACGTATTGCTTACTCGGTGGTCCCAGAAAACACGAGCAATGCTTCGAAGACATCTATGATCGAATACCAGGAGCCTACGAATATCCTCTATCCTTAATGGCCATGTTTCGCATCCATAAAGTAAGACAGACCGAACTACTGCGCAGTGAACGCGTCCTTTGGTCAGTAGTCGGATGTCTCGCCTATGCCACAGATGACGCAAATTCCAAAAAGCTAATCGGGCCTTATGTATGCGCGCAGAGACTTCAGCAGACACCAGACCGTCAGGGCTGATGAGGCTGCCAAGATAAGTGAAGCGGTCAACACGTTCAACTGCCTCACTCCCTATCACTAACTTCGGTGTCGAATCAATCCAATCCTGAAGTAACATTTTGCATTTGGGTGGAGAGAATCGCATCCCAAACATCCTTACATTCTTGTTTAAGGTAGTCAAAAGATTAACATGACGTCAACACATTCAGGCTGATAATTCGATTGCACTAATTTTCTTGAATTTGATTTGTTGTATTCTATTCTTTAAAATCATGCTAATGTAATTTGCTTATTCATTATTCTCTGAAGAAGCGGCTCACATTAACTCGCGAAACGTCAGAAATCCTAATTTCTGTTCATTGGATTATTGCAAATAAATTACTTGATTTACAAACTACTTGTCCGATGCTGAATCTATTTAAATTTATTAAGTCTAACCTTGGTAATGATGCTTACTAATAAAAAGAATTATAATCAAATCAAATGTTTGGTTTGAAAATTGAGTCATTTATGAAAAGATAGGAATTATGTAAAAAATAAGAGAGTCGATGTAGTGATATTCAAATCCACTATGTATTAATAATAATGATAACAATATAGATATAACAATAAAGAAGTTAATGATAACTGGATGTTGTGGAGATTTTTGAATTTTTAATATGATATTACGAATTAGTTCGATCCACGATAGGGTTGCTGATGTTCCCTGCTGAATAATCCCATTCTAGAACAAAACAGCTGTCCAGTACATCCTAGTGATCAATGGTCGTCTAATTCAGACCAATTCGTCATATCAAATTAAAAATAATAATATTTGGATACAATAAACTTAAGTTATGGAATGACTCAAAAAAAGATTATATGTACTGTTGGGGATTCATGATCCCCCAAAATACAATCGTTGATTTAATTAAGCGAAAGAAGGTGTATTGATTTGTAAACTTTCATCACATTAATTTAAATTTAATGTCAATCATACTCCTGAGTACAGTTTGATAACATTAATTGTATTAATAAAATGTTGGTGATTTCACTTGATGAATAATCACTGTAAATTAATTTATATAAAAATTGATGCATTTATGTAAACGTTGTTCGCCAGTCTCATCTCCATTTCTGCTCCATAATGCAAATCTTCCTATAAATCTAGTCTTTTGGAACAGCTGTGGGCTGGAAAGAAACAAGTTGTAGTAATCCTGTTGAAGTACTAGTATCAGAGATAGCGTTCGCATTAATCGTATCAAGAATCGGAGAGATCAGACATATAATTCTGCTACCCTAGAGATCGTATCGCGAACCGTATAAACCCAATAAGAACCCACGCGTTTGTCACGTCTGACTGGAAAACATAACATGTACATTACTCTAATTAAGCCATCGTGTAATTTAGGTGAACATTAACGTATTGGATCTTTCGTTGACCAGAGTGAGAGAAAAGGTTCAGCGTATTTTTTCGTATGTAAGGCTGTAGGCTCTTAACTCAGGAAAGCAAATTCATTGAGCATCACCATATGTATGTATGTATGTACAATCAACATCACCATATGTAACTTGCTCCGTACGAGCAGTTGAACCAATGTATATAAAATAGGTGACAAACCTAGGCAATTTATTCTTCAATCACGGTATCATCATCCAGCTGGCAGAGAACCAAACATTTGATTTGATAATAATTCTTTTTATTATTATTTTTAGTCTTGTGCATGTATGACGAATTTTAATTATCACTCACCTCATTTTACAAAATTTTACTCAATCAAATTGAAGTTGTATTATGGAGATAGGTATTAATTCGATGTCATCTTAAGTAGAATTCAGTCTTCGACTAAACACGTGACCTGATTGTAATTTTGTCACCCCACATCATCATCTCTCTCTCAATATATATATATATATATATATATATATATATATATATATATATATATTTGTATTAGCAATCCTATTATATCAATTGTCGTACAAACTTACACAAGTTAAACAGTTGACATGAATGTTAATTCATCATTAACATTCATAGTTTACAACATAATTTGAAAATCATATACAGTAGTCTCTGATATCGAAATGATGTATTTGCCTCAAAATTGGCTATTCTTGTTATGTGATCACTAATTTAGAATTCATAATTGTAGAACCTGAAGTAGGAGTTTGTTGAAAAAATTAATTCTGCATTCACAGCATCTTTTGTTTTATAAAAATCGGAACTTTCATTCATTTAAAATGCATTTTTGTACTAATTTAAGTGCCTATTTTGTTAAATTTTTTAACTAATAAGTTGAAATGAACGCTGAGATTATGGTTACATCACATTTCATGAACAGTGAAAACCTTGCGGCAAACCTCAGCCTGATTCTCAATTTAATTGACGTGAAACAAATATACCCTCAGCACGATAATAGTAGAATGAACGATAACGGAATTTGGCACATGGTGTTAAACTTTGTAGCGAGTTGTTAACTTAACCTAGTTTTCCACATGTCCATTATCGTAATGTAACCTAAAACCAGTAATCATTTAAATAGACTCTGAATTATTAGTTTTGCGATATTCGTATTTTTATATACTGTTACTAGTTATGATTGAGGGTAGTTTCTCATGCGTTAAAAACATTTACTGGAATTGACTGAATAACTTCTGTTTGCATACAGATTTTATCTACGTAGTCTTAATGAAGCCACACACTCGAATGTGCATAAAATAGCCTAATAGAATCAGAGCGTAGTATAGCACAAAGTATAGATATGGAAACCAGACTACAGCTTCAACAAAAAGCTCAATACATAGTTGTCCATCTCAACTGTTCAGATGATCAGCATTACTTTATAAAATTGAATATTGTCAAACAAAGTAATATGACCTGTAAATTTTATGAGGATATCATTTAATAAAGCTTTCGTCATCCGTTCCCATATTTTCTCGCCGAAACTTGTGATAGCAAGAGATAGCTGATTCTTGTTATTTTTATTAATAGATGCCGACAAAATAATCACAGACTGAAAGCTTTTCATTGAATGAAGTTATTTACATTACGGATTGTTGTCACTTCTATAGTGGTAAGGAATATGAAATTATTTCTCAAGTCGTTAGAATTAGTTAGTATTTCGAACCTAGAAAACCGTGCTAATTCGAATTTAAGATTACTAGGTCTTACAGTGAACGTTGGTATAACTGAAACAATCAGTCAGAATCCAGCAATGCACATTTCCAACTTTAGTCATTTTGTGACATATTATATCAACGCTATCAATAGTATCTATTTGACTATCTACATGCTTCAACTTAATTTATAACAGCCTTTGTTTAGAACGTTGTGAAATTGATTTCTAAGCTAACTATCAGTGAATACAAGATAATTTTTTTGTAATTTAATATAAAACTAAGAAAGTTTTACAAAAAACACTTTTAGAACTTACTCGGTAAAATTGGATTTCATCTTCTTTAAATTTCAATAACTGATTATTATTATTGTACACTTTCATTACTCCGATAAAGTATTTTTTAGCATTAGGTATTGGTATAACAAGTGCAAATGAAGATAACAGATCACTTTTCTCGAAATTTAATTCAGTATATGGTGATGTATTATGTGATTCATTTTTCATATGTGAAAATCTTTTTAAGCTTGACTTTTCTGAATGAATTATTGTTAAACCTGTGCTTAAACACTATTAAAGATAAATAAAAGAAACCTGAAACTATTTATTTCAAAATCTTTGTCTACGTATAAGTAGGTATATTGAATCAAAGGAATCTCTTAAACATGTTTTAATCATATGCATCAGCCTAATGTTGTTCAAAAGGAAATTCAAAAAAATAATAATGAACAATAATATAAACTTATTGTTCATTATTCTGCCACAGTTGAAGCAGATCTGCCTTAAATATAGAAAAACGGTTAACTTGAATTGTGTCCGGTAAGTTAAATTGAGTACGCGTATTTCGTCATCATTGGGACTGACCAGCTAGATGTACTTGATTCCCAATGTTGATGCTCACCTTAGAACTCATACGAACTTGTAAACTGCCTCTATATCAAGGCTATCTTCCCAGAATGGAAATACGAAAACAGAGACTGACCAATTTCAGACCATAACATTGCCAAATATAAAATCTAAACACTTACAAATTCTTGAAAAAATGTCTAAATGTCATCTAGTTTTTTTTAAATAACTTGTGTAACATCAATACACTGGATTATTTTAGCTGAAAAAAAATACCGACATTTATAATCAGTAGACATTTGAAAATGTTCTCCGCTATAATCATTCACCCCAACTGTTTTGTTCTTTTAGGTGTGAGCACAACAGTATTATATCTAAATTCTAACGTTTTCTTCTCAGAGTTATATATATATATATATATATATATATATATATATATATATATATATGATTTCATGATGATTAATTGAAATACTTTCCGCAGAAGAAGAGAACTGTTATGAACCAACTTAATAGGAAGTCACAAATTTAATCTGCTGACGATTTCCATACGTTTTCATGGTATGTGATCTACATAAGCATCTTGAACATCTTATTCATCACTACATTTTTAAGTTAATTAAAAACATAACAATTAACATCACCTTTTCGATTTCACAGGCCAAGTGTGGTTATCTAATATTCTTACAACTCAGTGAGATATTAGGTATTGGGAAAAAATAATGATGTTCGTTAACAATTTATGCATGATCAGTACATATCCGTTCTGATTGTTGTACTGATTCAGCAGGCCATTTAAGAAATAAAACTTTATTTTCTAACAGCTCAGGAAATAATTCAAAAGTGTTTCTTTATGAGTCACTTTATACCATAAATCATGTGTATTTCGTGTATCTATGGTTTACAGAAAGTCCATACACCCGGTTTCATTATGAGACACATCGTTTACAACACCAACATTTTATCTAACTTGTAGTCTAAATGCTTGAAACCACTGTAACGAGATCGACACAGTGTTTTCGAAGATACCTATGACTTCATATCAAAAATATTGATAGTAATAGTCGAAGAAAACGGAACTATGGTAAGTTATGACGTAACTCTATATACTAGTATTTCACTTGGTGTATCTGGACCTTTTTAATGAGCAACTAACGAGTAATCATACATTAGCTAGTTGATGCCTTTTAAACTTCAGTTTAATCATCAAATCACTTAAACCATTAATGAATTCAACTCTGTTCACTTTTAAAGGAATGCTATACAGGCAGGATCACCCATGTCTCCGGTTGTAACAAATCTATTCATGACCAACATAAAAACACATTTTTCTACTAATACTATCAGACCACGAATCTAACTCAGATATATGGATGACGTCCTTTATCAACATTTAAAAGATTTTTCTGAAGATATTTTCAAACTAATCAATATTTGTTTCTCTTAAATCAAATGAACTTTAGAATATGAAAGTGAACACATTGAGTTGTCATTCGCGAATATCTAGTCGAAAGGAATGTAAGTTGAACTCTCGATCTAAACCTCTATCGTAAACCGACATACCCGAATAGATGAATATTCAATCACTGCACAAATTTCCCTAACACTAAATTTGCTGAGAATCGCTCCAGCTTGTTGATCTCGAAGTTGAGCATCCACTGAATCTTTCATTCTATTCAACAATACTCTGTTGAAAACTTTCCCTGGTACCGACAGTAGCGTGATTCCTGTGTAGTTCTCACATTTGCTCAAATCTCCTTTCTTTGGTATCTTGAGTAGATGTCCTTCTCTCCAGTCTGCCGGCACTTGTTCTTCCTCCCAGATCTTTTTGAATAAAACGTGGAGTATCCTTGTTGATATATCGATATCTGACTTGAGTGCCTCAGCTGGTATATTGTCAGGTCCTACTGCTTTTCTACTTTTGATTTGTCTGATAACCATCTTGATTTCTTCCATCGTTAGTGGAGTGACATCTATCGGGAGATCTGTAGGTGCTGCTTCGATTCAGTGGATGCTCAACTTCGAGATCAACAAGCTGGTTTCCGTAAGCAGCTATTCGATTTGTCTTCCCGCTCTACCACATTGTTCGAACATTCCATGTACCCATAAAAATTTTGCTTTGGTTGTTAGAAGGGGGGACATCGGCTTCATGACTTCCGAAGAATTTCGGCTTTCATCATGAGGCATCATACATAATCCTTCCACTCCCAGGGCAGAGTTTAAGTAGTTTATCTTGTTTAATCTGGTTAGCGTTTTTTTAGCGAGCTTGGGTTTTACGGGATGGGGATGCTAGCCCCATGCCCAACCCTCCTCCTTTAACCGGGCTTTCGACCGGCAGTAACCCTAGGAGAACTACCGGCTTTTGGTAAATAATAATAAATCTAATGGAATATCATGGAATGATAACGTCGTTCTACCTCACCACCATGATACAACAGAAAAATCGAAGCCTTCAAAACAGCATAAAATCTAAACCATCGACGAAATCACTGACATTTTTCTAGGTAGTTTAGTTAATACACAAGAAATGGTCGTTTTCATATCGAAAGGTTAGATTGTGTCAACTGTGAAGCCTTCTGTATTGTAGAGTCTTCTCGAGAAATCTTGATTCGTGCCAACCAACATATACGTTACACATAATGATCTCCTAATAATCCTGTTGAACTTCAAAAGTTACAAATCAAATCAGCAACAGTATTTCATTCCATTTATCACAGCCATATAATCGTCATCATAAATATTCAAATTATTCTACAAAGGTTCTTTGAATTATAAATAAGGATAGTACCTAAAGCTTTTCACATATCGTTAAACCCTAATACACTTAATACATAGGAAGACCTTATTATTCATCCAACATGCACTATTTACCTAAGAAACCATAATTAAACTACATCAGATTTCATGAATTTTTAACACGTACACACGCAAATTATCTCCATTTGTACATATTACACATCATACCATTCATACCCACTCAGAGTATGCAGCAGTAAATAAATATGTCCCATTTTGGATTACCTTAACCCAAATGACATGACTTCCACAGTATGAAATTATCAATAGTAACCTTGGTAATGAAGCCTATATTCTATAAGTATTTTGTTTTATCATACACATTATTTCATTAAAAGAAACAGTGAGATAGATACACTACAAATCAACTTTCGTTTATTCATATACCTTTATCATCAGGTCCAGTTCCTCTTTTTGTGGACATTGACCAACTAAACTTTCAGTTTTCGATTCTGGTATAGCTGCTACATATTGCAAAGACGATTGTGTATTTGTATTCAAGGACGTTGTTTGATTTGTTGGGGAACAGAGTAAAGCGATACTAATGCCGATCTGTTTTTGTTCACCATGTTTTATTGTATCTTTTACAAGTGTCTTTATGAATTAAGTGGAATAAAGTAAACAAGAAAATTCAGTAATCATAAATTACAACCATTCAGTCATATTTATGAATAAACTAATGATATACGAACAACTAAAGTATTGTATCTTCAATTATTGATGGATTGATAGTTATGAATTACGCTACACAATTGTGAAAAAGGAAAGTACCAGTGTTTGTCTTTTCAAAATATTTGAATCTTATTCAGTGGAAATAACTGTCTTGTTTTAGGATGAGTAAACAACTAATTAGCATGAAGAGATCACGAACAAGGAATTAGCAGAAATTAGTTCATTTTACCTCCTTCAGTGCTTTACCGTCAGTTGCTTGCAACTAGCAGCTTTAAAATCAAAATTACAATGGAAGTTGAACTAGAGGATAGTCAACGAAAGTAAAGAGGAATGTTATGAAACGACAAGGAATTTATAAAGAATGCAATGCTATGAATCTCGTCTTGCTAAGACAAAGAAAAGTTGACAACTGTTTCTTTTTGAAAACAAATTAGATTCCTAATCCTTGATAGCAGTATCTTCAGCAAACTATTTAATACGATACTATTGCTATCTATGGATTACCACCAAAATAAAATGAATTCATGTTATTTTTCCCACTCTTTGAAATTATTAAACGAACTGCTCTTTTAGATCTGGGTGTCTCTGAAGTACATGCTGCAATTTTTAAATAATACTTTATTAGCATGTAACCTTTTATAATCATCGACGCTTGGAATCTTCCACTATTCGTCTATGTAACTGGGATCATTTCAAACCCTTTAATGAAAATTGAATAGTAACTAAATACTCATTATCTTTTTTTAGTGATGATTGAATAGGACTAATAATCATACTGTACAGATTCACTAATACATTTCAGTCAACACTAATGATCAGAATATCAATCTCATTAACACCTAAAGCCGATACCTCAACAACTAATAATCATAAAGTCCTGCTATGAAGTCATATATTTATAGAGGTATATAATATTTTCATATAACAAGTATATAATGTCACCATATATAAATCACTTTAGATCATTATTTATAAAACAATTCTTCACAGTTCAAACCAGATGTCTGCTTATCATTATAGACAAGTCATATTAGCTATCTTCATTTGAATTTCATAAACGTGTGATTCATTCTATTATCTTACCTCGAAAGCTATTTTATAAACTGATTCCATTGAATTATTAAATGTATTCTGTGAAACAGTTACAATTTTTTGTATCCATTCTCTCCGAATTTGTGTTTTTATTTTATTTGGTATAGTTTGTACTAATTTTTCATTTAAGTAGTTTAAAAATTTTTCCAAGCAGGTAAAATCGAATTCATCATGACCAATGAGATATTTATCATTTTTGGGCCAGAAAATGTGATCTAATAGGATTTTGAAGTCTATAATACTTATTTCAGCTGATTTCTCTGGATAATAATAATACAGATCTTGTAACTGATTACGTGAATCGTGAAGATATGATCGATCGACGGACTCTTTAGATGTTGATGATATTATGCTATTTGTGAAAGTGGAACGTGAAGTTAGCTGACCACTACTCATTGAAGATCTTGTCGATTGCTTACTTCCACTTACTAGAATTTTCAAAGCTAAATCAGACTCAGCTAAAAAGAAGAAAAAAAACAAAAGTCATTGATGATGTAATACGAGTTTGGTTAAGTGAAACACTAAAAGTGTGTAATATTCAGCTTATACTGCTGATATATATTGTATTTGAAACCGATCCACAATATTCATGACTACTACAATGAAACAAAAAGGATATTATATCGTACATCATCCGTCCCTAATTATTTTTTAACAAAAATGACATTAACATGGGTGTAGATAAAAAGTTTTACGAAAAATTCTTCGTTACTGAATATTCCTGCGTTGTTTTCTTGAAATGGTCAATGATTGTTAGCTTTGTTTTAACTAAAGCACAGCTCTCAACTCTAACTAGCAGTTTCTTAAACACCACTGTAAAATTTATTGTTTCATTAGGTAATATTCTTTTACAAACTTTTGGTATATTAGCTTGGATCAAAACATGGAAAATATTATACATGACGCGAACAGTTACATAATATTCATGAATAATAAATATGATAACACTGAAATGTTTTGATAATTTCACTTAGTTACCTCTCCTCAAATGACCTTCATAAAACCCATCTTCATAACTTAATATGTAGCTTTCTATTTTCGTCAGCTTCAACATGCCAGAACATTCTTGATCTATGGTGTAAAATATCTCATCCAGCAGCTGATTTTTTTTCATTTTCGCATTTTTCTGAAAATGCTACAGCGCGAAAGAAGAATAGATACTAATATTTTCTTCGCATTATTTAACACACATTTGAATCCAATTACTTCAGAGCGCCAGTTCGAATGATTTGAGTTGGGTTGTGGCTGCTATGTGGAATTCAGGACCCGAGTTGCGAACTGTATGGAACTCGTCGTCTGAATGTATGTGCACCCGTGTGGATGTCCCCACCGGGACTCGAACTTAGTCTGTTTCCCATCAAACACCATCGTGTTCACCACCAAGTTACTGAATTCGGAAAGCTACACGTTTACGAAGAATATATACACATATACGTAATACTTGTGGGACCGTCTGGACTCAATAGCTTGGTGGTGAACGTAGTGAGGCTTGTACAAAAACGAAGTGAATTTGAGTTCTATTGTGAACATCAACAGTGGGATGCAGATACACCCATCTGACGAGTTCCAAATAATTTGAAATGTGAGTCCCGGATTCCACTTTTAAGCAACAATCCAACTTAAATTATTCTTGTGAACTTCGGCTCCATTGACTCAATCCACTCAGGATTCACACATGGCAACACAAACTCATCAATTTTAGTCATTATCAAATAAACTGGAAAACTTAAATATCTACAAACCACTAGGAATATTTGATAAACTCGATACGAACTTGTAAACTCTCAGCCAAATTCTAAGTGTACTCTAATTAAAGATGAGATTTTGATCAATGAAACTATAAGAGTTTTATAATAATTCAAAAAATATATTCTATCCTCTGAGATATATAAACGCTAATTTCTTTTATACTTTTTTGTATCGATGAGTATTTGTTAGATGTTCGGTGCATTATGTTCAGTGAATTATTTAACTTTCATTTCAAAGTTACGATTCATATTTTCCTACCTATATTTAAGATTGTTTTATTAGATTACCTAGTTTTTATAATGATGTTCAAACAACTTTATAATATCGGAAGACACTGAAAAATTGTTCAGTATGTTTTTCAGAACTATCAACTTTAAATTGGAGCAAATTAATACAATTTCAGCTTCTCATTTCACACGGTATTTTTAGACTACTGAATAAAAACCAAATAATTTATATTTCATTCACTCCAGTATAATCAGATATCTTAGAAGTGTTATTAGTGAGTCAACATTTTACCGTAAATTTGTTCGACTTAGTAAACGAATGTTTCTCTTAAAAAGAACTTCAATAAGTTCATCAGATAAATTCAGTTACAGTGCTCTAATTAGGTTAGGTAGTTTCTTAGAGAGATGAATATATTTCGAAGACAGTTTTCATTACAGCCTAATATCAACTGGAAATCTATTATCTTTTTAATTAAATTTTTAGTATTACTGAAAATTCCATCTATTTATCACTTATTACTTAGATTCTTATCAAGTATCACAAATGCAGTCTAATGTTACTTTGGTGAAACTAAACTCTACCGACGACCTTGAGGTACGTTTTAGCCGATGAGAATGTACTGGTAGATAAAATCATTTTCCAATTATGAAAAACGGTGAAATTTTATAAAAGAATTACACATTATACACTTGCAGTTCGATTTGGGACATACTTGATGTGTCCCTTTCCTGATGTTTGGTCGCAAATACCAATAACCTACCAGTAAGATTAAAGCAATTATTACTTATCCGTCCTGTTTTTACAGATCTTCCTTTATTATATTTTTGCTTTCTAATCGCTGTTTCATCTATTTCAACGATTCTTCCGACGCCCCCCAGAGACAGATTTAAGTGAAACATGATTTCTGAGCATATGTCTCTACAGTGCTGATACCATTGCACTGCTGATACTTCGCTTACATCTGTAAGAGACGATGCCAGCGTAACAGGCAACTGCATAACCCATAATACAACTAGCATTCAGGTATTCCTTAGTGTCAGTCTAGACTTGCTACAAAACTGCCTATTCTTATTGATTTCTATTGCCAACAACCATTACAACGAAAGATTACTCCATCTCGACTAT
Organism: Schistosoma mekongi; assembly: GCA_034768735.1. Classification (NCBI taxonomy): domain Eukaryota; kingdom Metazoa; phylum Platyhelminthes; class Trematoda; order Strigeidida; family Schistosomatidae; genus Schistosoma; species Schistosoma mekongi. The sequence goes on along the minus strand of CM068309.1, from coordinate 20,124,363 downwards.
CTGTGGATTGTACCTGAGCCATATTGAGCCCACAATCACAAATCAACTCTCTACGAAGTAATCCGAGAGCTTGTCGATTATAAATAATAACGTTTTTATTGAAAATTCTAGTCAGACGATCTAAAGTAAGCATTTTGAACTTGAATAAGCTCGCAATCTTCAAACAAATACCTTGATTCTCATTGGCCTTCACAAGTTCGTCGGCAAAGTTTAGTTTCACCGTTACTTTTAAAGGGGTCCTAGATCAAATTTTTTATCCTAAAATTCAAATCATTAAGAGCTAGTAAATTATTTATCAATTACATCACTGTAGCGTCAGTCTATATATTCTACATTTTGTAAATGCAAAGAATATATACCTGAATTTTTCTTTCATCATGTTCTTCAGTTGATTCTTTATACCTTTTCATATATGTTAAACAGTGATTTAAAAGCTTTAAGGAAGCAGTTTCTGGTATTATAAACTCCATAATACTGATAAATTGACTTTGTGTTATACCAGCTGAACCGGCTGGTTGATTGGTTTTTATTAATTGATCTAAAAAGTAGCGCATAAGAAATTTAGTAAAGATATTGCAGCTATTAAAAAACCCGAAAAGCTGTAGCTGATTCTTCTGATGAACTGTAGTGTATAGACAAATAGTTACTTAATGACTTACGCATTTAATAATGATAGTGTGATATAAAGTCACATCAATTCAAAAGCTATATTACACAGAGTACAATAATAAAAAAGGATTATTTTTTCACAAACGATACTTAGGCTGTCCGCAAACAGTAACTACCATAACCCCTCGGCGACGATCTACGAAACCCTAAGCCAATCAGAAACCTCTTTGGTAATTGAGAATTTCAAATAAAAATTATTAATTTCTGATAATTTAGAATAAGTGTTGTAAATCTAAACACACCAAGTACTAAGTTCTCTTTAAACAAATGATATATAATACATGAACCAACTCTACGTAAACTAATATGCTTAGCCTAGACAAATTCCAGTCATAAACTAACCGTAAATACAGCCTAACCCTATGGCTAAGCTTAAACCTGACGTTACCTCAACCATGAACTTCAAATGAAATCGATTTAGTGACACAAAATACGATTTACATTCCGATGGAAGGTCCTAAAATACTGATAGTAAATAGTTGCGCGGATGAATAAAGGTGTCTTCTTTGTAGTTTATAAAAAAAACCTCTAAAAAACCCCAGTATTGTAATTAATTATGGGAAATTTGTATACTCTCTCCTGTTATTTCCTCTTATGATCAATAAAATATTTATTTACGGTAACCGTCTTCTGACTGGATAAAAGTGGCTATAGATTTATGAAGCTGACCGGGTCGTCTGTATACCCAGATTACCAACGTACAAATTAATGATTTACTTTAAACATTAGAAACCTCTCAAAGCCGTCCGAATGCTATGCTTTAAACGTAGGTAAAAAGAGAATGAAAAGTACCCATAATATGGTAATGTGAATAATGTGAACATTTTGAAGTAAAACTATAAAATAGCATTTTTAGGTCTTCCTAAAGCAATCTAAGACAGAGTTAATCACTGTTACTTTAGCCGAGTGATATGTATAAAATTACAAACTGGCAAATAATATATCACATTTTAGATGAGAATATTGCCAAAAATTTAAAATTGGACGAATAAGATGGTTTCTATGAGTTCTTTTACAATATGCTTGAGAGTTTTATAAAATTTAAAGCAATCCAGCCAAGTGGAGTTACGGAATATACTTTAACACTGAATGTTTACATTTTTCCTCTGTCAGGTTATATTTTAAAAAATGGATATGAGACATAAAAGTTCCCTCGAGTAATTTGGCCGCTGTTAAACCAATAATAAGGTTTCCTATTGCCTTTGTTGTGTGTTTATTTATACTACTTATTATTAGATAGTAGCTTACATTGTGGAACAGTTTTTGCTGATTATTGATGTTGATATAAATATCCTCAACTTCATTAGAATTATTCTCGATGATTGACTTGTTTTATTATTATGATCATATTACCTTCCTGTTATTAATCAAAAGGTAACAACTACTTTGTTGCAGTGAATTATTGTTTATTCGTATGAATTTCCTCTCTTGACGCGAGTTTGTATTTAGAATCTGGACGCCACTTTGCCTTTTACACAGCTGCCTTCTATCTATTGTTTATTGTAAGTTTCTGTAAATTATTATTACTTCTTTGTTGAAAGTCTTTCCTTCACTAAGACTTTGACTCATCACAGACGCCTAGACACCTCACGAAATGAAGTTTGTAATAATATTTCTATTTATTGCATTTAGATAAAACATTCACCTTCATATACAACGAATCGTTCTCTTAATAGTGTAGTCTAAATCTGTCGTACAGGTTGGACACTTATAAAATACTAAACAAAAAATTCACGAAAGTAAAGTACTTAAAAAATACTAGTGGAACAATCGGAAACTTTAAGGAGATGCAAAACATCTGACCACAATGGCCGATCAATGTGTCGTGACAATTTCGATGTTCATCAAGTCTTTTATAATGATGTTTGGATTCTACTGAGACAGTTGCTGACAAGCGTCAAATGGGAAAAAATTTAGACCCAGTGCTTCCTACAGATTACTTCCTAAGAACCTTCCATCTCTACATAATACCAGTGACTTCGACACATTTAGTCTAGTTGCTAACTTACATCTTGATGGATAGAATTCGACTAGTGCTATTATAAAGGACTTGATAAACACCGAACGAGTCACTATACAGAGGTAAACCAATGTTTACATCTCAACTCTAAAGATCAATAATGACCCTGATTGCTTAGTCAATAGACCGAATTTTCACAGACTGTGGAACGAAATGAAACTGGAGTCAGATCCCAAATTGGGTGGGGGGGGGGTAAGTTGCCTTGTAGGTACGTCTTCTTGACGTAAGACAAATAGCATGAAACCTATGTCCGGGGTTTCCGGCTAACTACCACCAAACAACCTCCCAACAGTTATCTGACTTAGCTTACTTAAGGTATATTTCATAGACATCCTACTCACCTTTGTGGTTAAATTGAACTGGATGAGTAGTGAGTTTGTCCAACTGAAGAGTCCCAAGTTGCTGTGATGTATTATCATCTTGTTGAGTGATATTGTCATCTGATTTACCTCCACTGTTATTTAATGGAGAATGTTGTTTGCACTGTTTGTTATTCGTATCATCAACTTTAGACGAGGATTCAGGTGTGTTATGATATTCTCTCGTAGCCCCTAAAATTGATTGGGAAATAATTAATACTACTAGCTGTATAATATCAATTCTACTAATTTTGTCAATCCATTTTAACTTGAAACTGTCTTCTTTATACTGGGCTGTGTAAAAACTAAAAAAAATTTTACTTTTGATAAGCCTCTTGATTTTAAATGTCTTGAATTGTGCATTTTTTTTCGTAGAATGGCTCTTTTACATAACAAATGAAACTGGAGTCAGATCCCAAATTGGGTGGGGGGGGGGTAAGTTGCCTTGTAGGTACGTCTTCTTGACGTAAGACAAATAGCATGAAACCTATGTCCGGGGTTTCCGGCTAACTACCACCAAACAACCTCCCAACAGTTATCTGACTTAGCTTACTTAAGGTATATTTCATAGACATCCTACTCACCTTTGTGGTTAAATTGAACTGGATGAGTAGTGAGTTTGTCCAACTGAAGAGTCCCAAGTTGCTGTGATGTATTATCATCTTGTTGAGTGATATTGTCATCTGATTTACCTCCACTGTTATTTAATGGAGAATGTTGTTTGCACTGTTTGTTATTCGTATCATCAACTTTAGACGAGGATTCAGGTGTGTTATGATATTCTCTCGTAGCCCCTAAAATTGATTGGGAAATAATTAATACTACTAGCTGTATAATATCAATTCTACTAATTTTGTCAATCCATTTTAACTTGAAACTGTCTTCTTTATACTGGGCTGTGTAAAAACTAAAAAAAATTTTACTTTTGATAAGCCTCTTGATTTTAAATGTCTTGAATTGTGCATTTTTTTTCGTAGAATGGCTCTTTTACATAACAAATGAAACTTGTTTTCTGTCAACCAAATCGCAAGGAGTTATTAACTCACTGATAACACTTTCTGCGGATCTCAGTATTATTATAGGGTGACTGAAACCTGAAGCCAGTAAGTGGACAATCAGATTTTTACTTAATAGTCTACGGAAATCCTGTTCGACCTCAAATTTCAATATTATTTGTTCACCACCCCCCCCACTACTATCTACAAAGTTGTGAAGTGTGTTTGGTGGGTAGTTCATTTTTGTTAAACTAATCGAATATTTTAAATTTTATTGTTTTCATTTAAATCTCTGGTTAACATAAGTCCGTGATGGTTTACACGAATCTGTCGTGAATATTTATATAGCACATGCAAGAACAAGTAACTTGTGACAACTTATAATAGTAGGTAAAGTGTTAAATGTTGTTAATAACAACATTCATTTAATTAGATCATCTGTTGAATAGGAACTGAAGAATCTGTATGAATAACGGAAATTGCGTTTGAGTCATCTCAATGATTTGGCACAAGCAGTCAAAAAAATATGCAAAACTGAACGATAATATTTTGAACTTGAAACACTGACGAATAGTTAAGAAGTAGTAGAATATCAGTGCCTTAAAATCCTTAGTGTGTCAGAGGCAAAATCTCTCGATAAATCCTTAGAAAGACACATAAACGCTGAGAATACTTCGATACATAGGCGTTCTTAAAAAAAAAACGTAACTGGGGAATTCAGATAACAATAGATTGTGCTTTTATATTCTGATCAGGCGGCTTAACATTTTTACTAGAAGCTTTTAAAATCTCATGGCTACACATAGTTGAGATACTCTTGCCTTCTGTATATAGAAAAGTAAGTTTTCTCGCATACTCCGCCACTTTTCTATTCGAGGTTCGAAACAGAAGATTTCTGGGTAATATTTATCGCTTGGAAAGTTTGTGACTATGCATTCAAGTATCAGAAATATCAGAAAAAATAATGCGAAAACCCATGGTAACGACGCTTCAGCTTATTTTACTTATTGTTAATCGTATTCGTTACTACTTTTCAGTTTATATAGTTAGCCATCCTACAAACAGTATTCTCTGAAAGCTGATTACACATAGCCCGTACATTGTAGCTAATATGAAATTCCCTATAACAAAACATAATGACTTGTCAGATAGCAAAAGTTTAATCTAAGTCAAAAATGAAGATTACAAAAGGTGAATGATTTGTTGTTTCTCATCTTCACATTGATTGTAATTATTATGTTACCATAGTGCAATCGAACATACGGAACTCTCAAGTAGCACTTTTGTATGTTACACACTTCTTACTTTTTAAGTTGTTAGTCATTGAATATTGTCAATTAAGTTTCTTATCTTCTGAACTCTATTAGATTAAAACAAAACAGTTAGATTGCCTACATAGGTTGAAATACTTTCAAAACATCATTAAAACTAATTGATGCACTCTATCTAATGAATTCGAATAAGTTTATAAGGTATATTTTTCCCATCATCATAAATGGATCCACCCTTTATTGTCTTCTAGTTGTTTTCTTTTCAAATCCAGTATTTTTTCACGCATATTTGTCCATTTCTTTTCCCCTACTATATTATCAATTTTCCGCGTTACTATTGCAACTATATTATTTAAGATACTTGTCTGTTCATCTTGTTAGTTCCATCTCGTCATGTTTATGTGGTATTGAAACTTGAGCTAAAGTTCATCAAAGAGACTGAAAACTATACAGCATGGGATATTATGCAAAAATAGGTGTCTGTCAAAGTTCCTATGAAAGTATGTCTGCTAACAAACAGAGAGCAAAACCATTGACTGCATCGAAGAAACCCATATTTCGAAGTTGCAATTTAATGGAGGGAAATTATTTCGCAACGGTCAAATAACACACTTAGAAAAACACTTAATGCTATCAGTTTAGTACCTTTGTTCTACACTCAACATATCGTTATGTTACGGAATAAGGATAGATTGGCAATGTCCGCCACCACAGTGTGCATTTGTCTTTTTAACTACTCTTGTGGGGCCAGTTATATTAGGCGTAGGACGACTCAAATTCATGATTGTATTTCGGAACATCCTTCATCATGGTATATCAAAAGACAAATAAGAACGATAGGAAGCGATATCGTAGCATATTCAGTCGAGTTGAGCTTAATCGACATTTGGAGTAATATTTCGAGTTCCACTGGATTTATCTTTCACCTCCAGATGTCATATCCTACAAACAGCAGATACTATAGACAATCTTTACATCCATATATTATTTCCAAGGCCATTCTATTTGCCCTGGCCTTCAAACTAATTTCAATTGTTACACTCTAATCTGAGTTTTTATTTTATTCCTGTTTTCATTCCGATTTGTTGTTACCAATTATTTTTAATATTTCACGTGTTTTCTAAATTTATCTGTCGTTCTTGTTCTTAGATGACTAAATCGAGTAGCCAACTGATTTCTAAATTATAGCTTACATCTTTCATTCTTTTAGTTCACAAGCCTTAAAGACAATTAACTAATCCTTTTTGCTTTGTTCAGTCTTCATCGAATCTGGTCTTTTCACGTTTTTATTTGATAGTTGTTTTATAAGTATCATGACAGTCTACTCATTACCAATTTGTGCGTATTGATTTCGTGTCCCGATGTAAAACTATGTACATATTAATGTTGAGCCATGATGATGAGCTAATTGGAAAGAAATTTCTTCGCTCTGTTTGTGTTCTTAATCAGTTAATAAAAATTTTACCGAATGACATCAAAATTAAATTATTAATGAGCAGTAGTACAAATTTCTGCAAAATGATACTCTAACCTGACATCATAAAATTCAATAATTATAGCTTACAATTTATCGGATCTTGGATCATGTCCTTAATTGCTTGTTGAGATGTAGAATAATAATCCTCGCACAATTGAAAGATTTGAGCACTAGATAATTCACTCAGCTAAGTGTAAATTATAAAACAGGTTTAACGATATAGGAGTTTACTTGGATAAAAGCTAATGATGTTTGTAGGAAAATACTACTGAAAAGTTAGAGTGGTGGTATACAATTGCAATAATTAACAGTCATTTATTTCGGTGGAAAATTAGTATAAACGTTTTGAATTTCATGCTTAAATGTTGGATGGGTGAGTATACAAGCTCAAACAAAAGAATTCAAGTTTAGTTGAAGGTCAAAAAGTTGACGGAAAACGAGGAAATAATAAGGTAAACTTAGAAAAATGCTTTCAGAATGTACAGCAGTGCGATATCGATCATTCGAAAAAAATCACTATGCTATGGCTCTGTCACTTTTTATGCAGAGTTATTATCTCTTACATTAATTATTAAAGACAACTATGTACTTACAGAATTGATTCCGCAAAATAATTCTTTAATTCATATACCATCACTTCTGATCACTTATTCTTCCTGCATTGTACATTTCACATTTTAACCAGATTTGTAGTAATTGTTCAATTCAATATAATTAACAAACCAAGTCTTTCCAAGCAATGAGCTTTAATCTGTCTTTGCAACTTAATCATATTTACAAATTTATGTAAATTATGCAGTTATTATTTGTATTGTGATCTCATTTGCACTAATTTCTAGCTATTTAACTGTAGATTACAAAATATTAATTTCCATTATTATAATTTCACCAACTTTAAGAGTTTGCATTAATCTGCATCAAACAATTATACTTGATGTCATATGGATATTAGTCACAATTAGGCCTACTTCACAAAAACTAAATTAGTCAACGAGTATAGATAATTGCACAGGATATGTCAGTGAATAAACTGGAAACTATTGTTAACTAGTTGAAAAGTTGTGAATAAACTTTGAAAGAATGATTAGAACCGCCACTATATCAATCGCGTAAGGTGTACATTTATATATACATGCATGAATACTTACCTGATCCAAATCATGTGCCAGGAAGTAATTTTTCAGTAATTTCCTTCTTTCTTCTCTCTTCTCTGCTTTATGAAATTCTACTGCACAAAGTCGTAAGTGTTCCAGAAACTGTTCGAAAACATCATCTGACAATGATTTGGTACATATCATGAGATGCTGAAAGGCAAAATTAGGAAGGATAGATCAAATTAGAATATTGCATAAATCAGAGTTTTGTTACATAACTCGCTTAGTAAACAGAGCTATCATCGAAACTAAAAAACAAAAAAACTTGTTCAGTCAAATGATTTGGTGACGTTTACAGAAAAAACTTATTCTTAATAATCATAAAACATGTTTATAAAGTATAACGTTATCAGAGTATAATGAAATTCTATGTATTCGTTTCATTTCATCACACCAATAGACGATTAAGCGATTGGTTAAAAATTGATTGGTATTAACGTTATCAATATCATTTTATTCCCTTTATTATTATTATTTTGTTGGAACCTTCCCTGTATTCATGTAAATCACAATGATTTAAACGGATACACTGATTTTAATAATAACTAAATATCCAGTAAAGTGATAATAACTTTACCGAAGACAATGTCAGTCAGATTATATTATAGAACCATTTAATATAGCTGATAATACTATTATTATTTCTTTTGTCATATTGCCAATATTCATCCCGATAATTTATCTCATAATTTTATGTGATCCAGTATTTCATTCAAATATACGTGATATTCTAGTCATTGAAACATTTACAAATTGTAATAAATCCATTTTAAGAAATAGTCATATATTATATTTTGGAAACAAAGTATTTGCAATTAGTCGTGACTAGTCCTCTTATAAAATTAATTTTGACATATAACAGAATGAACTGATGAAAATTTATTGGAAAATATATTTTTTCTTAATACATCTGTTTTATATGATTTATTACATGTCTAATTACTAGGATGGTTAGTAAATTTCTGTAATTCTAGTTCTTGTGCTCACTGCATACATTAGTATGTACGTACTGTTGAAGCCATACTACATGTATTAATTCATATTTATAAATTACAAATAACACTATAATCTAACAAATGAATAAGCATATTAATAATAGGCATTATACAGGTGATAATAATGATTGAGATAATAGTGACATAAATTTCCAAGTTCGGATCCACTTTAAACAATGTAGGGTTATTTTGTTTACAGAATAGTTTATATAACCAATAACAACCCTGTCTGAATTTTTAAATAACACTCGTTTTTAAATAGATAACCCTCCCTAACTTTAATATTAAACACATAGTAACGTTGAAAGTGTAAATGACGTATAACAATTAACTTCATATATTGTATTTCATTTTGTCTTAAAACCATTATTATTTCTTATCATGTCGTATTTCAGATAAATCATTCTTTGCATTTTACATCAACTAGTTCTGTCTATGGAATGTATAATAGATTTTTTAATACTTATATTAATTCATTTAAGATTCTGTTACCATAATTGTGCTAATTCAGAAGTGGTTTACTTTACTTTGTAATTATGTTCTACTTCTACAACAATTTGTTTCCATGATGTAAGTTGTTAACAGTCAAGTGACCAATCTCTGTGATAACTACCAATAGTCAATATTACAAACTACTCATAAATCTTTTAAAAAAAATAAGAATAGCCATCCTCATTTTTGAATTTAAACGACTTTTAGAACACATTTCATTTAAAGAAGCGCCGTTGAGAAGACCATTAAAGTTTACGAAACAATATGTAATAAACTACTAAAAGGTTACTGTAGAGTGAGGATTGTGGCTTTAGAAAGATGAGATATAGAAAACAAAATGGATTTAAATAGGTGACTGTTAGTCTAAGCTTGTTAAACGCCCTTATTTGTAATCTCGAATCTCAAGGTAGTGGCATTTGCAACGAATTCAGATGGATTCGTACATGTTTCTTCTCCACACGTTTGATTCCATAAAAAAGTAGGTTCTAAGATAAGAAGTAAATAACATTATATAAAATGTCATTTCCGAGCTGGTTGCATTTAAATAAAAGATAAGTGGAGTTGTCTATTTTAGAAAGCAACTAATTATTACTCATGAAAACACTATTTACCCAACAACTTTATGATCTCTAATTTTTATAAGACGTATTGTATTTATTATTCAACTACCTAATTTAAATAATAGTCAAAATATTATCTTCTAGTTCATCTACCTTAACAAATTGTTCTTTATCATAATATGTTTTACAATTTCCAGTTATCTGAGTTCTATTAATCTGCTCCATGGATTGTTTCGTTTCGTCTGGTAGGTTACTAGTGAATTCTTCAAATGTAAACATCACGTCTTTTATCTACAATGAAGAAAATGATTCGATGAAACTGAATAGAATATAGAGATCAGTTAATAACCATTGTTATTATGAAAAAAGCAATCTTGTATGTTACTATTTAGTGACATAGTCGGGATGGAAATCAACTAACTTACATGGAAAACATCACTTCTATTTGCGATATTTAAGCCTCATTCTTTAACTTTTAACATTAAATAACCTAGTCTTTTTTACATAAAAAGGTTTGAATAAAATACTTTTTTGTTTATTGTAAATTCGGAGAGCTGTTTACCAAGATAAATTTATACAGATTCTTAAAACTGTGTTATCACTCTGTTATATCTATCAATTAGCTGTTATTTCTATTTTCTTAAATGACTTTGATCAATGTATGTTGTTTATTCCTACTTAAATAGTTTGTTATAAACGTGATGCTGATATGCCGGGCACATAACGAAGATTGTCTATCTTCGAGAACTGTGCTTTTGAACATCATTTCAATTATTATAACTGTGGACGGTCTAAACATTTCATTTCTATGACTGTTATGTTCCCCTTGCCTGGTTCTCTCGTTTGTACATTTACTCTTGGCGCATTGTTTATTTACTATGAACTACGCTTACTTAATTGTGTACAAGTTGTAACATTTACTGCCACTTTTCCCTTTGTTCTGTACAAATGTTAGATTATTGATTGGTTTACTGTGTGGTCTGACTCTATGTATATATAAAGGCATGATTAAAATATAATACGTTCTCTCTCGCTCTCTCTGTCTTCCTGTTCTCAGTTCTGGTTGTCCTATTGTCGGCCTGGGGTTGAATGGGCTTAGGTCAGTCGAACGTTATCATCTAGGCACGCATCACATAGGTGTTCGCACCAACCAACCAAAATCATCCTCCTCCTCCTTTCCTTTCATTACGTCGTAACAGATGCTTATCAAACTTTGACCATTATCTAATAATACATAGACAATAACCTATATATCGTTAACATATTATTATAATGAACCTATCAGTAAACTTGCATACAGTGGTTACCGGGCCTTATGTCCAAAAAACTGATGTTCAGTGATAACGAATGAAAATTAGTGACGCTTTGCTGACTTCCGACGAAGCTCACCAACTTATGATATATGAAGCTTAAAGGCATCCATCTTCAAATTGAAGTTCTACTTAAAGTGGTTAGCCGATGTACAGATTATATGTTGTTATGCAAAAAATTGCTTCTGCCATACAGTACTGATTTTTTTCCCTACACCAGTCATTGCAGTATCCTGTTATGTTTAAATTTATGGTTTTGTCAGTTTTCACTAATCATTACTTTGGCAAAGTCGCTGCTGCCTTGAAAATTATATTAGTTCTGTGTAACAGCTACATTTACATTGTTATCTAGAATAAGTTACTTTGAAAGTTATTTCATATCTAGAATACTTGACTACCTTAATAATTTAAATACTATCCCGCTGAAAAATGTTTTGACGATGAAATATTCGGTGACGTCTAATAAACACTTAATACTAATTTAGTGGACTACCATAAATACAGCTAAAATAACCATATTCACATCCAAAGACTGATTTGATCATGTTATTACGTACAGATATGAATGTAAATGTATGTAAGCTATTCATCTTAAATGATTCTCACTAATGTTTGAGTATTTAGAAGTTCTTACTTAATAAAAGCTAATTCATCGAAGTTTTTAGAAACTATAGACAACATGAATGCAACTTTCAAATTGTGAGCCTAAGTCATTTATCTCGGAAATAAACTTCGTTTTATTTGTTCTCAGTTTCATCCGATAGATTGACTAAAATAATCAAATTTAAGCTAAGCTATTCAGAGAGGCCAGTTCAATCAAACTGTCAATATATTGAGATACAGAACTGAAACAAATCATCCGTCGAGCGTACTTAATTACTTCCTTAATGTCTCATTTCCAAATACTGAAGCAGATAAATAGAATATAGAGCATCTTAAAAAAATATCAATTAGACCCAGTCATCTTCATCAGTAATAAAACCAATAATCCTGTTACGGGTAAAAACTTACACAACTAATAGTAATTTAACTAAGCAATCAAACCAGCAAGCAAACACACAGAAAATGATGCTCACCATAAGAACATCGACTAAATTCTTGTTAGATAGTATAAGACTGTTGTAAATATCAGAAATCATCGTTGCTGGGTTGTCATCTTCAACTCTAGTCGGTAATTTCCTTTGTTTTTCACCAGCACGCCAAGTGTCGGCGGTTAGCTTCAGTTGTGCCAGTTGATCTTCTGATTGTATGAGTATTTCATGTTGTAACTTAACCTGTGCTTTTCTTAACCCCCTAACATAGGGTGAAGATTCATTAAAATGATGATGTTTATGATTGTTACGCATTAAGTACTCAGCCAGTCGATTGACAGGATTAAAATTTTTATCCAAGCCTGCATTATAATTTGTTTCATCCAGTACCTCTTGTGTAATTAAGTTTCGCTGAGTTGCTTCTTTCAATATGAATTCTAGGCCTAGGACTACTTGAGGCAAAATATTACCAATTAAATAAGCATCGGCTTCGATGGTGCAATGCTCTGAGTCAAACCACTCCAGAGATAACAGATCCAATGGTGTCCGTTTAAATAAGTCAAGTGTCTTGTATTTTTCATTTTCATATGTCTTGACATCACTTTGGAAAAGTACGGCGAAGCTACTTTTTAAAAATTCATCATTCCGCAATTTTTTCATTGTGTCATATGCTTGTTGGTACTGTATTTCGTTTAAGTTTCTACAAATGCAGTCGAAATACCATATTTTGCAAAAGATAACACTGAATTTCGAATTCCAATTACAAAATAAAAATATGCCTTTTACATTTACTTCAAAATAGAAATACTTACTAATAGTGTATGTTAGGGATTCGAAATCCCTAGAAATACAATTGATCATTTTATCAAGTTGTATGGATTTTTTGTTAACATGATTTGTAAACTTTCATCACTTTTACGTGAACACATTTGACAACATTTAATTGTATTATTATAAATGTTGATAATTTCATTTGATGAATAATCACTATGATTATTTCGTATATGTAAGGGAATGTGTAAAATAGAATCCGATTCCAATTCTGCTTTCGATTCTGCTTCGTTGGTCTATCTCTTGCATGGGACAGAGTGGGCTTAGACCAGTCGTACATTCTCAACTAGGCACACATCTTATTGGTGTTCTCATCAATCAACCAGAATCAACCCCATCTCCTCCTCCTTACTTTCTTCGCATCATAACAGTGTACCATTGGCATGGTAGGACAACTTCCTGTATTTGCTTATGTATGAGCAATGTTTACAATGTGTCCACATTACATGCAAATTTGTCAATCGCCAATGAACAACGGATAAACACTGACACTTGGTTTTAGAATTTACATGATAATAATAAGTAGATAGTCCGACAACTTGACTTGACTTTGCAGTTATATGCTACATTCTAATGCTAAAGCGTTGTGTGGCAATTGAATGTGAAATTTTTAAACGACCACTGATAATTTTGACGCGAATCAGAGTGGTTATAAAATCACACTAGTTTCTCATAATTTTTATTAGAACTTTAAAGTGATCTCCTGATATTTATATGATGTTACAGTGAGAAATTGTCTTTCAACCACGGCCGCAAATGTCAGATGACTGTAAAGCCTCCTTAAAATATATTCTGGCATGCCTAATGCAGCCAAAACTACCTATAAAATTTACATTACTAGGAACCATGGAAAAAAGATCGATCTTATCTTGTAAGTTTTCTAGGGCTATTCGAAGTAAGACAATTTTATTAATAATCCCGATATTACTAAGTGCAATAACATCTAAGCTCCTGTCATTTAATATGTGTGAGAAGACCATATTCCAAATTTTTGATATTACCGCCCAAGGATTCCATCATTATATGAAGGAAAACTAAGCAAGTGCTATTCCCGTAGCACAGAATCCGTAATCCCTTATTTAAACTCGTAACGAAATTATAATATTTCTTATAAGAAAAATTCTTAATCAAAATCAAACAGAAGCTAAATAATCTCCTATTTTGTATGTGTACTTGAAGACCACAATACTGTATTTTTTTAATTAGCTAAACGTTTCAGTTAATTGCGACTTATGTGCGTCAAATTACTGAAAACCAGGAAGAATTGCGATATAACTTTTTAGAATGAAGAAGTAGCTGGTCTCTGAAATTTTTGACATCGGAGGTATGTACAATAAATTTGTAAACTAACAATTATTTTAGTTGATTGAATATGTCGCAGATTGATGTTGGCAGGGTACCATCGAAAACTAGGGAGCACTGGACTGCTGTCTCTTCAGCAGTGTGCACCCCAGATTTTGTTATCTGCGTACTCTGATTGCTAGCTGCTTATAACCGAGTGATGTGATGCTTTGTTATAAATATTTATACAAGATTCTTTTTAAATAAAACATGTAAACGCATCTATTTCCACTTCAGGATGTTATGGTGGACTGCTCATGAATCAAAATTAGAAAAAAAATCATTACTGGTACTGGAACTTTTCTTTTATTTATGCACACTGCAAAAAATTTGTTTGCAAATAAACCTGGGCATCCTTACTTAAACTTGGTGCATAGAAAGTGATGTATTTTGCTAAAGCAATTGTCCACGTATATGCACAAAGTGTTAAATGTTAGGTGTTAATGTAGGTGATTAGTAGACTGTACAGTGTGAATGCAGGCAAAATGTATGCTGCAGCTATTTAAACAACTAATCGACTAACCGATGTTAGTTTAGGTGGAGGTAGACTACAACATGTTAATCTGAACGTCAAAAGTGTTATTTTTAGTGATACGTCTTGCCGAACTCAATAATTTCGTCTAATGCCTAATTACTTACACTTGATGGGTAAGCAGAGGCTAATTTCAGCATACTTTCTCACATTCATACTTTATTTATCATTAAGAGTTTGCCTTTAATTACATGTAGTTCGAATTTATTTGCACACTACAAGATACTGGAGATTATAAATTTAGCATTTATTTCTCTACGGTTACTCACTATCGTGTCAACTAAATTCCATAGAATGTTTGAGACTAGTGTCTTATATTTGTAGCAAACACTTAGAAATAACTTACCATGTGTTTAGGTACAATTTACATGTCGACTGCTTTGATATTAATTGAAATACATGCTATTATTTAAATCATTGGGACAAAATGATTGGTGAAACATTGTTACCTTACATCTGTCATGTGAAAATAAGTTCCTTGTTCATGATATAATTTCTCGTACTTTTTTTTATTAATGAAATTAGGTAAAAAGAAATACTACTCACGATATCAGCACACATACTGATAATTCATAGTTATGTTTTGCTCACCCTGTTTTTAAAAGAAATATTTCCAGTTACAGTGAAATATTTCCTTTGAACTGACAGAGGAAATTATCCTAATCTCATGCTTTCAAAATGTGGTATAAACAGTTGTCATCGTAATCATAATCGTGATGCACCACGAAAATGTTCAGAGTCCAATCTGTATGAGTAGTTCCAATTGCCTAAATTGATAGGGATGAAACAGAAGAAGCTTTAGATTAGTGGATTTTGAATGTAGTAGGCATTGGTAAGTGTTTCTTTGATGGCTTGTAATCTTGTTCAGCTTTCGGGTGTCTGTACCTACGCTATCTTGTCGCATCATAAGAATTGCATAGAATGTTTTTTTTCTCATGTCTTCTCCCTTTTTTTCATATAACTTGGAAAGCGAAGAACATAAAATTTTTAACCGTGTTTTTTTTATTAAAAAATCGAATTTTGCAAGCCAATATAACTAGCGTTCGACGAAATACCGAGTAACCATTTCACCAACGATATCTTTAAGTGACACTGTCTACGACGGCTGTGCAAATACTGGAAGATAAGAGAATCCGTTTGACTTTTATAAGGATCCTACCAGATCAAGGTAAACGTGGTTGAATCGAGTGTCGGGAATTGGGTCACCTTGTTCCTTTGGTATGCCACACAGGAACGTGTTCCTTCTTTGATATCGTCCTTTATCTTCGGCCAGTAGAATCTATGGCTAATAACCTTGGTCGTAGTGCGGACTCCAAGTTGAGAGAAGTCGCATACTGCGTTGAAGATGATGTGCCAATAACTCTTGGGGACGATTGGACGGACTGTATCTGTAGAAGAACCACAAAGGAAGATATTCTTACCCCATCCATCCGTTTTTGCTTGGAGCTTGACAATAGGTTGTAATGTACATCGTTTTGATTTTGAAGTCGAGATGGTTCAACAGGGTCGTATCTTTGGATACGATTTAAGGAATGTATTCTCTACAGGGTGTCCTCTGCTGAGCTGTCAGCTCCAGATGCATATTGTGTATGTAAAATGTAGTTTAAATGTCAGGACTCGTGGAGACTGCCAGCTTAAAGATGACCTCGCAGTGAGCATAAGTATTTGATGATCGGTGTAGATAGTAAATCTGTTGTTTTGGAAAATGTATTGAGAATGCCCCAAGGCACATGGCTAATAGTTCTTGACTGAATGCACTATATCTTGATTCGGCATCCCGCAACCGTCTCGAGAAGAAAGCTGAAGCTTTCTATGCCCCTTTGCTAGGCTTTTGGAGGACTTCACTGATGACTAAGTTCCAGTAAGAATTCCTGTTGTTTAATGATATCGAAGTTATGGTAGGATTCTCATGTTTCCTGTTTGAAAGCCTCAGTTAACGAATCGGTGTTCAAACGATGGCAATTTGGACATACGTTTTCAACAAAACGTTTCAGCTCCACGTTGTAGATGAAGTTTGAAAGTAATTCGGAATGGTCATTCCCTAGTTCGAAAAAGATCGAAAGTTATAAATGGGAAACCGCACTGGTCAAGATAGATTTAGTTATTATGGTGATTGATAGCTTCCACAACAGGTTTCCAGATTTAGGTCATTAAGTAACCTTGAATCTTTGATAAAGCGAAAAAATCAGTCCCTGACTAAGTCACCCTCTATATTATATGTATAGTTATTTTGTTTTAATGACATCTAACTTATTTACAATAGGCGTTGTGAGGAAAGCGTTTTGGTTTTCATCAAATGAGTATGAATATACAGTATGTGAAATTAGTTTACATGGCGAAGCAATATTCAGAATAAAACGTCAATATGAAGTAGTATATATATTTAACAATAAGGAAATAAATTATAAACAGAATTCTGAAGAGTCCAATAAGTGGTTATAGAATAAATTCAATATGAATAGGTTTTTTAGACAACTAATAAACCCATGAGAAATTATACTCTATAGGGATTCGAAACCCTTTGCTGAGCTGGCTTAAATCATTCTTAACTAATCGGTTTCAGATAACAAAAGTAAACTCAGCACAATCATCTCCTAAGAGAGTAACCAGTGGGGTTATACAGGGAAGCGTACTAGGGCCCCTCTTGTTTACAATATATATCAACAGTATCAGTAGCTGTTTTAACACTGGGAAAACCTTCTTATACGCAGATGACTTGAAAGTTGTCTACTCAAGCGACATAAATGAGCTACACAACACTGTTAAGAACGTACAGCAAGAGCTAGACGAAGTCACTGCCTGGTGCAAAGACCACCAACTTCACTTTAACGCTAAGAAATGTGGTTGGATTAGCATTGGGTGTCGCAACCTCAACCTACACCTTGTAGTAAATGGGGAACAAATCTCCGAATGTAAGACGATTCTGGACCTAGGCTTAAGATACACTACGGATCTCACATTCAAGGAACAAACAATATCTGTCACCTCAAAGGCGCACAGACTTATGGGCTGTGTTACCCGCAATTTCTACCAACGTGAGTCTAGATTGATTTTATACAATGTCTGTGTACGCCCGCTACTTGAATACTGCCCACTCATACTCAGCAGCCTCCGAATAAGTGATGAGCTAAAGATAGAAGGTGTACAGAGATACTTCACAAAAAAGATACTGGGGATGGATTGTGGACTAAATTATACTACACGGTGCGACACACTGGGCCTAGAACCACTTTGGAAAAGACGAGCTAAGCTCAATCTGACATTCTATTTCAAAGTTTAACACTGTCTAGCATACTCCTTGGACCCTGTGTTGAAGTTTATCGATACACCTAATTATAGCCTTAGAAATCATACAGGTACAGTGTTGGTGGAACACTGTAAGACTAAAATACGATCAAATTTTTTCGTGCATAAATTCACTGCCATTTGAAATAGATTGTCGGCAGAAATTCGTACAGTAGATGGCATAGGTTACTTTATACGAGCGCTAAACAAACTATTTAGTGACTCCAAGGCACTGAATAAACTACCGATTTATTCAAATTCTAGCATAACGTGCGAAGTACTCAGTCCGCTCAATGTGTGACACGAGAATGCAGACTAGATAATACGAGTATTACTTGGAACAATATATCTGAAGTTCTGTACCAAGTACTCCGCCACTTACCACAACCTCAACTTAATCAGAGATAGTTCATAAGGTTCTAAACCTTTAAACACTCTAAGAATGAACTTTGTAGTAGGAAAAATAACAAAATAAGGAATATTTTGGTTTAAAACTGTTTGTTTCACAATTGTGAAACAGTCTGAAGAAACTGACAGTATTTTGTAGAAGGACAAATCAGCCTCAGTGTTAACCTCGGTATGTTTAACGTTTAGCTGTTTTATTTGTATACTTAAAAACCATATGAAAATCAGACAAAGTACTTGCTTATATTCATTTTACTTTCATGCATCTACAGATATTAACACAAAATGACGATAACCGACAACGGGATCTGCAATAATTTGTTATTGTAAACACTTGAATAAATATTTTCCGCATTAAGATAATCTTTTACCTAAGTGTTTTTCCACAATATTACGTTTGTGTGAAGTAGCATGCAGTTGGAATGTAGCTTAGGAATTAATACTGACATAATGATGATCGTTATATTTATTTTCTCTGCAGGTTGTCGTGGGGTGGGCAGTGATTAATTATGAATACGGTAACAAATTCGAATGTTGACAGTAGACGGATGTTTTTTTGAACCGTATGTATTTGCAATTTAAATCTTTTCCAATAAATACTATACAGACAAAGTTGTGCATTTTTATTTACGTTTAGTGATTTGTGAGCGTACGTTGCTTAATTAACCGTTCACAGTAGTTGACGGAAACATTCTGTTTACGCGAAAAGTAGACTATATAATGCCTGTGGACGAATATCGGGCTAAGCTATGCAAATGTAGGCGAAAAGTAGTCTATAATGCTTACATTTAGGCGAAAAATAGACTGTTTATTCATCAATAAAGTGTGAATTTGTAGACACGTCTAGTCTAACAAGATAAACCATTAGAGGTCAATGTGTAAATAAATAGACATGTCTATTTATTTACTCCTAACAGGAGAAAAAGGCGAAAAATTTACATTATCGCCTTTATTCACACTTTGTTCACCATTAACTTTTCGCCTTTGTTTACACTTTACTGGTTGTTTGGGAACTACTAGCTAACTCAATTTATTTTTATTTCCCCCATCTTGTATGTTCTTTATCATCTCCCCGAGCTTGTGGACTGCTCTCACAAGAAATGGGTCTCCGTTACAGCAAATTACTCCTAATGACGGTTAGCAATATACTTATTGCATCTATAACCCACTGTTCAGATCAACCCGCGCAGATTCCACTGCTACAGAAGAATTATTCACCCTTCTAATATCACTTGAGTGAAAATTCGCAACTTCATCACACTGTTAATTGCACTGTTTGATCTCTCCATTACTATAATTCTCTATATATTTTACATGGTTATTAGTGCATATTTTCACTCTGTTCCAATCTACTTTACTATTACTATTATTATTATTATTTTCTGTCTTCTGTCATCACTTATAAACCAATTCAAAATTTTGATTACAACTTGACCTCTTAATTATATTGGGTTTATTAGTTGGCTAACAAACCTATTTATGCAAAGTCTAAGCAACGACTACGCATTGAACTCTTTAGAATTTTTCTTTGTTTTTCATTTTTTCATTTTTCTCTTTTTTTATTCACACGTCCTACATCACATTAGCGTTAATACTCTTAATACTACTTCGCTAATTTGATTTATTGAATTATTATACTCAACTGATGAAGCCCAAAATGGTTTCTTCACAACGCTTATTGCAAATGAGCAGTATGTGATTAAAATAAATAAATAAATAAATACCCTCTATATTTGTGCTCAGTTGTAGTCCTTATCCAAGTTCTAAATATTATTCGCCGTACTCCGTATCTGGATATGCCCCATTCTGTTCACTCCCAACTGGCTCTTGGAATCTCCGCGCCAGAGACGAAGGGCTCGCGCTTGTTTGTCTAAAATGCACTGTACTACAACGCGTAAACCTGGTACCCTAGTACTGTGAACTCTGATGTCGTTGGGCTTGCGATTAATTAAAGCCTTTACATAGTGTGAGCCCCCTATCAACGACTCTCAAAACCCTTGTTTGCTAATAAAACTACATCATTCTGATCATGCTTGTAAACTGGTATGCACTCATGTACAAAAGTTACTTGAGAATAGATTTATTATTATTATTATAAAGAACAATTGTCAATACTTAAATTGGAGTGGAAATACGTAAACTTTTATTCACAGGAACTAACGAAATACATAAACTGACTAACTAAATAAATTGTCATATATAAGGTAAATATCACAAAAATAAAAACAACATATAGGTTTGAATTGTAGGCCAGTAATATAATCTATCAACTGTGGCAATCATTACTGTAGATAAACATCAGGTTCTTGAGAATCCTAATTTAGTTCTAGCCTTGTAGTCACTTTGTGAATTAATTAATCGTTTATAAGTCACGTCTGTTAGCTCACAACTTTATTAAATACTTAAAGTGTAGATTACTCCGTAAAATAAAATTGTGATATCAGTCAATTACAACGGGGAACTTGGTATTTTTGACGCTATATTCGTTAGACTGATTCCTCGGTATTTGTCACAAGAGGACTTCTGACCTTTCTTATAGACCGGGACGGTTAGGGTTCGAGACCAGTCAGATAAAGCTATGTCTAGTTCCCAGATGCTAGTCAGAATCTCAGTTAGTCCTGCTACTAAAACAGGGCTAATAACCTTAAATATCTCAGGGGTTAGCCTATCAAGTCTTACTGGTCTCCCTCACTTTAAATTTCTTATGGCTTCCTCTACCTTACTAAGACTTGGGGGGACCAATATTAATTTGCCCCACCCCCCAGATCGCTTGGGAAACGTTGGCAACTAAGATGAGATAAGGGCCAGTTGAACTGCTCCTTAAAGTGTTCTGCCTATCGGTCTAACCTTCCGAAATTGATACTGAATAATGTTCCCATCTTTTTCTGTGGTACTTTCACTTACAGTTGGATTTCCGATACCTGTTTCTTTGATAAGTCTGAGCAGTTATCTACGTTACCTATTGCCGCTGCCTCTTCTATCTCTTTAGCTTTCACCATCCACCACTGCTCACTATCATCATGTGTGCTTTTAACCAGATGATGTTTAGGCGATATTGTCCACTTTGAAAAGCATTAATACCAAGGCATGGGTCGAAAACATAAGAAAATCTTGTGTTAGCTGACAAGTTCCAAGGTGTGCCTTTTTCTTTCTCAGGATGTGACTTAAATCTAAGGTCTGTTACACTGTCTGACGTTAGGCACCTTGAGTCGTCTTTATTAATAAGCAAAGAAAAGAATGATCATGCCCAGCGTCAGGTAATCTGGTCCCAAACTAACTACGGATTATCTTGAGTAACGTACAGGTGCCTGGGTATATATGCCAATCAAAGCCTCGCCACCATAATCCAATATTTGGATCAGTCCAGACAGGCACTAGCCAATAAAGCATTCGTTCGGGAGGCAGATGAGAATACAAAATGCATAACAGGGGTGCTCAATAATTATCCACGCTGTTCCTGAGTGAAAAGTTGGGACTGCGGATGACAAGCTGGCTGATGGAATTTGTCACTTGGGTAACGTAACATGGGAGACTTGCTATCACGAACGTACAAGCCGATAAGACAGTAAGATCTTGCAGATCGGACCATTTGGCTCTATCACTTCAACTTGAGCTAGACGAAGTCACTGTCTGGTGCAAAGACCACCAACTTCACTTTAGCGCTAAGAAATGTGGTTGGATTAGCATTGGGTGTCGCAACCTCAACCTACACCTTGTAGTAAATGGGGAACAAATCTCCGAATGTAAGACGATTCTGGACCTAGGCTTAAGATACACTACGGATCTCACATTCAAGGAACAAACAATATCTGTCACCTCAAAGGCGCACAGACTTATGGGCTGTGTTACCCGCAATTTCTACCAACGTGAGTCTAGATTGATTTTATACAATGTCTGTGTACGCCCGCTACTTGAATACTGCCCACTCATACTCAGCAGCCTCCGAATAAGTGATGAGCTAAAGATAGAAGGTGTACAGAGATACTTCACAAAAAAGATACTGGGGATGGATTGTGGACTAAATTATACTACACGGTGCGACACACTGGGCCTAGAACCACTTTGGAAAAGACGAGCTAAGCTCAATCTGACATTCTATTTCAAAGTTTAACACTGTCTAGCATACTCCTTGGACCCTGTGTTGAAGTTTATCGATACACCTAATTACGGTCTCAGAAACCATACAGGTACAGTGTGGGTGGAACACTGTAAGACTAAAATAAGATCTAACTTTTCCGTGCATAAATTCACTGCCATATGGAATAGTTTACCAGCAGAAATCCGTACACTAGATATCATACATCACTTTATACGAGCAATAAACTAACTACTTAGCGACTATAAGGCGCTGAACAAACTACCGATTTATTCAGATTCTAGCATAACGTGCGAAGTGCTCGGTCCTCTTAATGTGTGACACGAGAGTGTAGACTATAGTAATTATTGTCTATAGATAACATGAGCAATACACGAAACAATAAAACTAAAGTTCGGTACCGAATACTCCAAGACTTACTACAACCTCAAGTTAAGTAATGATGGTTCATAGGGTTCTCAACCTTTAAACACTAAACACGAACATTGTAGTTGGAAAAATAACAAGAAATGAAGAATATTTTGCATTAAAACTGTTTGTATTACAACTACTAGCTAACTTCATTTGCTTTTTTTCCTCTATTTTGTATGTTCCTCTATATCATTTCCCTGAGCTTGTGACCAGCTCTCATCAGTAATAGGTCTCCATTACAGCAAATTACTCATAATATCAACTCGCACAGATTCCATCGCTACGGAAGACTACCTTCTATCTTTGTGCAATGTTGGAGTCCTTATCCATTGTTCTAAATATTATTCGCCTTACCTCGTATCTGGATATACTGTGTGGTCCGTTCTGCTCACTCCGAGCCGGCTTTAGAAGTCGCACCGCAGGAGACGAAAAGCGCGCGTTTGTTTGTACAAAAAATGTACTGTGCTACAACGCGAACTTTGATGTCGTTAGACTTGCAATTAATCAATGCATTATTATGGTGTGAACCCCCTATCAATGACTATCAAAATCGCTCTTACCCGAATATCAACCATGCAGACTTCAATATCTCACGATAGATGTCCGCCGAACCAGGAATATGGCTACTGGGGACTCCTAGTCTTATCCTGCATTTCATCCATTCCGCAACTTCAGCAGTATTTTTTTGAGATTGTAACTCTCTAGTCATGGAGCACGCATCTGTTTGTAGTTTATGAACCGTGCTACAATGCATATATTTTGAGTCCTAGTACTGAAATCACTGTTGCAAATGGTTTGGTTTTCAATTCAACTGACTTTATGTTATGACACTGTCAAAATAACTGTATAAATGTAACCTCATATCATTCTGATCATGCCTGTAAACTGGCATGCCCTCATGTACACAATGATACATGAGAATAAAAACTATTTATTTATTTAATTATAGTTGATTAGTTGTAATTGCTAAATAGGAAATTGTTTGACAACAGCTAGTAAGTCTAATGGGAAGTTAGAACACAAGGGACAAAACAATAATAAAAATAGAAAGTTCGATTCACACACATAAACAAAGCAGCTTTATGAAAAAACAATTCTGAAAGTTAGTTATTTTTGTTGAGTAGCCGGATTTGTAGATCTCGAAGTTTGTATGAAGATTAAAGTCCCTCCTACACCTTGATTTTTTATGAAAACTCCGACAAGAGTAATGCCAAAAGATATCAAATTTTAGTGGTCAACTTCCTCCACGTACAGTGTTGATAGGTTAAATACCATTATTTTATGTAAGAATGTATTTATGCGTGGCACTTTGCGGCATCTTAGGCGTCTCACCCATTTCGCATTTTGCAGTCAGTAAGGTCCAATACTTTTGAGGTTTCTCTTCACTGTCATAATTCGTTACCTGTTTTGCATAGTTAATAGTGCATAGTTTTTATTATGGTGTGAACCCCCTATCAATGACTATCAAAATCGCTCTTACCCGAATATCAACCATGCAGACTTCAATATCTCACGATAGATGTCCGCCGAACCAGGAATATGGCTACTGGGGACTCCTAGTCTTATCCTGCATTTCATCCATTCCGCAACTTCAGCAGTATTTTTTTGAGATTGTAACTCTCTAGTCATGGAGCACGCATCTGTTTGTAGTTTATGAACCGTGCTACAATGCATATATTTTGAGTCCTAGTACTGAAATCACTGTTGCAAATGGTTTGGTTTTCAATTCAACTGACTTTATGTTATGACACTGTCAAAATAACTGTATAAATGTAACCTCATATCATTCTGATCATGCCTGTAAACTGGCATGCCCTCATGTACACAATGATACATGAGAATAAAAACTATTTATTTATTTAATTATAGTTGATTAGTTGTAATTGCTAAATAGGAAATTGTTTGACAACAGCTAGTAAGTCTAATGGGAAGTTAGAACACAAGGGACAAAACAATAATAAAAATAGAAAGTTCGATTCACACACATAAACAAAGCAGCTTTATGAAAAAACAATTCTGAAAGTTAGTTATTTTTGTTGAGTAGCCGGATTTGTAGATCTCGAAGTTTGTATGAAGATTAAAGTCCCTCCTACACCTTGATTTTTTATGAAAACTCCGACAAGAGTAATGCCAAAAGATATCAAATTTTAGTGGTCAACTTCCTCCACGTACAGTGTTGATAGGTTAAATACCATTATTTTTATGTAAGAAATGTATTTATGCGTGGCACTTTGCGGCATCTTAGGCGTCTCACCCATTTCGCATTTTGCAGTCAGTAAAGGTCCAATACTTTTTGAGGTTTCTCTTCACTGTCATAATTCTTTACCTGTTTTGCATAGTTAATAGTGCATAGTTTTATTTTTTTTTCCAATCTATTTTATTATTATTATCCACCTATCATCATTGATACACCAATTCACGATTTCGATGACAATTTGGCCTTTTAATTATTTTGGGTTTATTAGTTGGCTAACAAACCTATTCGCACAAAATTTAAGCTATAGCTACGCGTTGAACTCTATGGAGTTTCATTTATAATCTCTTTCCTCAGTGTCATATATATATTTTTATTCACATATTTTACATCACATTGGCGTTTTATTCTGAATATTACTTAGGAAATTTGAATTACTGAATTCGGTGACTTCAATGTTGCGTTCAGGCCACACTAAAAGTATGCAGCTAAGTTGATTTGTCGCCATGTGTAAGATAGGATACACAAGTGAAGTTGCCCCCCTGCAGCAGTCAATAACTCCCTATAATGAATAGTTATGCAGGCGCTCATTACCGATTCTGATCATGTTTGTTTCAGTAGTCACAACTAGCCGCAAAGTGCTCTGTCCCACACCCTCACCAGACTATGACACAGTACAGGGTGGACGGTAACTATTATCTAGGCGGTTGGTGTAGAAATTAAAGATCCTTTTATATCCTACCAACGATTATGTACTCCCCCCCCCCAACACTTACCGAAGTATTCTGCATTTCCATTGCTTGTGTGTTTATTTGTTAGCGATATTCTGGAAAGGCAACGCCCTACATGTGGTTTCGCTTAGGATATCCTTCAACTTGGTGCCTTAATTTGCCTCTCGAAAACCTGCCTTCCTCGCAAGTGGTGTTCGTCAGTTTATTAGCAGTAGTCAGTGGATAGGCACTATACATAATGCATTTTGTATATATGTAGCTTAACACTTTTACCAATTTTTCGAGCATCTTACAGAAGTAAATGTGTCATTTCCTACGTGCAATTTTATTGTTTCGAGAGTTTCACAGCTACTATTGTTGTTGAATTCTCAATACTTAACTCACATTCATATTTAAAAGTTAGTAATGACGTCAATATTCATGAGATGGCATGGACTGTCAGGGTAAAAGCCAAGCTAGAATCACCTGTTCATCGAACTCTAACTAACACTACAGTAAATTCGAAGTTCACGTAACTAGTCCAAATTGTTTGCTTTGTAAGCTTCATCCCCCTACAAACCACTAATGTAAGAGACATGCTTTATCAATGATGGTCGCTAATCAGTGCCATTAATCGCTTATGTAGTTTGGCTCGATTCGGTCCCGTTTTTTTGCAGTTAATATAATAGGCGTTATTGAATGACCCGAGTAACAGATGCAGGAGAAATACCTAAACATCATCTTCAGTAATTATTCTCTATCTTTGGAATCTACTGTTTTATTGCTTAACTTATATTTCCATGATAGGTTTTCGAAGTTGCGTTTATTCAAAGATGTAAACAAAATTGGCATGTCACATCTACAACGCATAACGTCGGTGTATTTTATCCCAACAAGCATATCAAGAAAGCCTTACGTAATCTATAACTCCCCCTCCCCAATAAATGAAAAACAGATTTGCTTTCCAGTATCGAGGTATCAAGTGACTCAACTGGTAAATTGTTATCTACGACAAGTTGCGAAACCGGTCAAAGCACTTTTGGTCAAGAATTTTTCCGTGAATATTACCTCATAACACTGTTGCACTGGTGTGATCTAATCATACATCCACAGGAGCAATTCACACATAAGAAAACCACTTTTGTTAGTCGAATTACAAAAATCTGCTGAACACTTATTTTCAAAAGACCCCTTAGCGTCTGTAAAACCCTTTAGTTGTTATGTGCAGCTTTGACTTACAGACTACACTGTATAAATGCCCGAGTACAATACCTAGCAGATCCTTCCACAAGATAGACTGGAAAAGCTTTAAGACTTACTTCAATTATCTTGATTGGAACAACTACTTCACGGAAGACGATGCTGATAAGCTGACTGGTATACTCTACTCCAACACTTATAATGTATTAGATGTAGTAGCACCTCTAGGATATACTAAACCTAGAATTCCGAAGTGTATGTTTTTCGCCGCTACTGCAAGAAGAAGCCTACGTAAGCATACAAATAAATTTTATAAACTTAAAGATTTTTCCTCCCTCATAACTATGAAAGAAATATGCATTAAGGCCAAGGCAGAGCGTATACAGATGGAAGTTGCACTAGAAAAACAGGCTACTGCACAGAATAACTCTATGGGACTTCTCAAGACCTTCCGGAACAAAATCAGTAGCTCTAAGATAAAGGGTGGAAACCTCTTTATATGTGGCAATGAAGTATATGATGACCCCTGCAGCATAGCTGATGTATTCAGTGAGCACTTTGCCACTTCACTTACTATTGAAAACCACATAGATGGGATCGAGCCCACTCCGCCACTATCATGCGAAATCAGGGATATAGCATCCACTATAGAAAATATTACCAAGGCCATCACTACGCTAAGACACTCATACACTTTGGGCCCTGATGGTATACCAGCCACTGTACTTAAAAATGGTGGCACGGACTTCCATCTGGCACTTCTCAAACTATTTGCAATGTCACTCTTTACTGCATGCTACCCTACCCTTTGGAAAACTACACACGTCATTCCTAAGTTTAAATCCGGACCTGTAGGAAATATAGAGAACTACCGTCCTATTAATCTAACCTCTGTTGCATCAAGAGTAATGGAAAAGATAATCAAGGAGGAATTACTCCAATATTTACTTAAAAACGAACTACTCTTCCCTTTCCAACATGGATTCTTAAAGAATAGGTCGTGTGACACATGCTTGTTAGACTACCTAGATGACATAACTACACAACAGGACAAAGGGCTTCTAGTGTCCAGTTTATTTCTCGACTTCAGTAAAGCTTTTGACGAAGTCCCTCATGAGCGACTGCTCATTAAACTTAAGTCATATCGGGTCAAAGACCCACTTCATTCATGGTTTGCATCTTTCCTGGAAGGAAGACAGCAAAGAGTATATTTCAACAACAGTCTATCATCACCTAAACAAATTACCAGCAGGGTTATACAGGAAAGTGTAATGGGTCCCATATTTTTCATTATTTATATAAATGACATAAATAACGTTATAAAACATGGCCGACCGTATTTATATGCGGACGATCTCAAGATTGTTTATAGCTTTAAACCGGACTCTTTAGAAGAAGGCATGACTCTAATTCAAAAGGACCTCGATAACCTAACTTCCTGGAGCCAAAAATGGCAACTACCACTTAACTACAGTAAATGTGGAATCATGCACATAGGCAACTATAACCCACAGTCCACGTTTTATCTAAATGGCTCCAAGGTCCAAATACTCCAATCAACGAGCGACTTGGGTATTAAATATTCCGGCAACTTAAAGTTCACGGAACATGCCTCCTCTATAATCTCTAAAACTAGAAAATTAACAGGCTTCCTTCTTAAAAACTTCCATACAACGGAGGCCAAACTTACTCTGTTTAAGATATGTGTAAGGCCTGTACTCGAGTACTGCTCATTTATCTTTTCGAGTATGAATAGCATAGATAGAAAGCGCATCGAAAGTGTACAAAGATGTTTCACACGTCGAATTCTGGCAACTAACGGAAACATGGACTACACGACTAGATGTGAAACACTCTCTTTAGAACCCCTGTGTCGTCGCCGACTACGACATAACTTAATATTCTTCTATAAAGTAATCAACGGAATATCATTCTCGGCTTTCTCTCCCATGTGGAACCAAATGCCTAGTGTTAGTGGGATATAGACCGGATTAAAGCATGCTCAGTGCATGATCGTGATGGCGCACGCTGATTGGCTACTTCTAAACCAATCAGCTCTAGTGGATTGTTACAGAAGATTCTGGAAGCTTCTTATGTAAATACTATAAATACATTAACGTTTGTCTAACAAACCATTCCTACTTCTGTCTACCCTTGTTATTTAGAATATAATTTGTTCCTGTTCAAACGTGTTCTGATTTGGGATCTTGTCGAGTGTTCGGTGTCTAAGAATACTAAGCAATAGGAGTAATTGGGTCGTTATACCTTAGAAACATAACAGTGGCGACAGAGAAAAAGGAAAACACATTCAAAATGCTGATATCAGATGACCAGCTCAATCGAATACTACAACAACAGCAAGCACAACTTGATGCACAAATGCGGTTGTTAGAAGCTTTTACGCAACAGCTGAACATCCATTGTTCAAGTTCACATGCTTTTTCAAGTACTTCTTGTGATGCAGTTGCCAGCAGCATACCAGAATTCTATTATGACCCCGATAGTGGAAATACCTTCCTCATATGGTTCAAACGTTGGGAAGACACATTCAGAATAGAATTCTGTAAACAAGATGATGCATGGAAAACTCGATTGCTGATGCGTAAGCTGGGAAGTAATGAACATGCACGCTATGCTGATCATATATTACCAAAGTTACCTCGAGAGCTCAGCTTCGATGAGACGGTAGCTCAATTATCAGAGATATTCGGCGAATCATCTTCATTGTTTAGTATTCGTTATCAGTGTCTTAATTTGGTGAAACTCAAAACTGATGAATATGGTGCTCTAGCAGACATCGTCAACAGAGAGTGTGAACGGTTCAAGTTACGCTCGTTGACAGAAGACCAATTTAAATGCCTTATATTCATCAAA
This sequence comes from Schistosoma mekongi, assembly GCA_034768735.1. Lineage (NCBI taxonomy): Eukaryota > Metazoa > Platyhelminthes > Trematoda > Strigeidida > Schistosomatidae > Schistosoma > Schistosoma mekongi. Next base: position 20,094,151 of record CM068309.1, on the reverse strand, counting down.
GCTCTTCAATCACCTCAAGATGCTGAGATTAGAACTAGACTCTTAACTCGACTGGATCAAGATCCAAACATCACACTCAGAACATTGACAGATGAGTGTAAGCGGCTACAAAACATCAGACACGACAATCAGTTAATTGAACAGGTAAATCCTAATTTAACCTGCAGTAGTGTCAACGCTATTACTAGGTTAAAAGCTCAAAAACCGAGAACAAGTGGTAACAAACCAACGACTGCATGTTGGTTATGTGGTGATTCGCACTATGTACGATTCTGCCCATTTAAGAAGCATAAATGTCAGAAGTGCAATAAATGTGGTCATAAAGAAGATCATTGCCCACCGAATCGTACGTCTCAGCCCAAGAAGAAACATAGACGTCCTCGACACATGGTGAAGTCAGCCGAATCTCAATCACTTTCTCTGGTAGCAGCCTTTCAAACAGACTATGACATTCAGAGAAAGTATGTTACTGTCCAGATTAACGGCATACCAGCTCGTCTTCAAATCGACACAGCATCCGATATCACCATAGTGTCTAGAGAAACATATAAGCTGCTTGGGAAACCGCCAATAAAGCCATCTAAGAAAATTGCTAAAAACGCTTCAGGAGGAGTTTTTCAACTGGTTGGCGAATTACAGTGTGAATTTTCCTTCTACGGAAATAGCTGTAAAGGAATACGCTATCTTACAGAACGACCATACCTTGATCTCCTTGGTCTTGATATGCTAGAGAATCTTGGAATAATGGATATACCTATCAACAGTGTTTGCAGCGTGTCGTGTCCAGCATTAGACGCTCCTATACGTGCAAAACAGACAGATGATAAGTTACTGGAAAAGTTGAAGAGACAATTCGCTCCTGTTTTTCAAAATACCCTTGGTCACTGCACCAAAATGAAAGTTCATCTACCCGTGAAACCAGATGCTAAACCCATTTTTCGTCCGAGACGTCCTGTACCATACGCTGCTCTTGAATTAGTTGATCAGGAACTTAATCGTTTGCAGCAAGCTGGAGTAATCCAACCAGTCAATTACTCTGCATGGGCAGCGCCGATCGTAGTGATTAGAAAGTCCAATGGAACACTACGCATATGTGCTGATTTCTCAACCGGTTTAAATGATGCATTGGACGTATATCAATACCCGTTACCAGTTCCTGAAGACTCGTTTGCTAAGCTAAATGGTGGTACATGTTTCGCGAAAATAGACTTATCCGATGCCTATCTGCAAGTAGAAGTAGATGATGATAGTAGAGAGCTTCTGACTATCAACACTCATCGAGGGTTATTTCAATACACCCACCTACCATTTGACATCAAGACAGCACCTGCTATCTTTCAGCAAATAATGGATACGATGCTAACAGGTATACCTGGTACAGCAGCTTATCTAGATGATATCATAGTTATGGGTTCCACTCACAGTGAACTTTCTGATCGACTACGTCAAGTTCTTAACCGAGTGTTGGAGTACGGTTTTCACCTACGTGAAGAAAAGTGTATCTTCTTCATGCATTCGATCAAATACCTTGGTTTCATCCTAGATAAGAACGGTCGCCGACCAGACCGTGCCAATATAGAAGCCATTCAGAAAATGCCTGTACCAACTGACGTTCCTTCATTAAGATCCTTCTTGGGATTAGCTAGTCATTACAGCACATTTTTGCCTGAAATGCATCGAGTGAGAGGCCCTCTTAATGAATTACTAACAAAAGATAAACCTTGGCAGTGGTCAGGAGAATGTCAAGCATCGTTCGACAAAGTCAAGTCAATGCTCAGCTCGAAGCTTCTGTTAACACACTTCGATCCCAGCTTGGGAATTGTTGTTGCATTTGATGCCTCTAGTCATGGAGTCGGAGCAGTGATATCCCACGTGTTTCCAGACAAATCAGAAAAGACAATTGCTCATGCTGCTAGATCACTCACCCCAGCCGAGCGAAACTACAGTCAAATTGAAAAGGAAGCTCTTGCAATCGTTTTCGCTGTTAAAAGATTTCATAAAATGCTGTATGGCCGTAAGTTTACTCTTCTGACAGATCACAAACCATTGGTTGCAATCTTCGGTTCTAAAAAAGGAATCCCTGTTTATACGGCTAATAGACTACAGCGCTGGGCAACAGTGCTTCTGAGCTATGACTTCAACATCAAGTATCAGTCAACAAATACTATTGGTCAGGCCGATGCCCTCTCACGACTAGTTGGAGTTCAACACCCTGGACCGGAGGACATGATCATTGCCTCCATATCAGTTGACCCAGAAATACGGAGTGTAGTAGCGGATGCCATTCTAAACACTCCAGTGTCGTCAGATGAAGTCAGAGAAGAGACTCTTCGAGACCCAGTTCTACAAGAAGTTAGAAAGTTCCACCTAGAAGGGTGGCCCTCGAAGACCAACTCTACGGAGCTTCAGCAGTTTTACCAGCGCAGACTGTCTCTCTTAATCACTGACGACTGCCTTCTGTTCGCCGAACGCGTCATAATTCCGAAGAAGCTACAGCCAGCAGTGCTCGAACAGCTGCACGCAGGACATCCCGGAATAAATCGCATGAAAGCGCTAGCACGAAGTTATGTTTACTGGCCGCAATTAGACACTCAGCTTGAGCAGCTATCCCGTTCGTGTACTAAATGTGCATTAGCAACAAAAGCACCGAGGAAAGCAGAGTTGCAATCATGGCCAATACCACACTCACCGTGGCAGCGTATACATTTGGACTTTGCTGGTCCACTTCATGGACAAACTTACTTTCTGGTAGTTGATGCTTACAGCAAGTAACCAGAAATTTTCCTCATGGAGCATCCAACCGCAAGCTGCACAGTCAGAAAATTACGTCAATTATTCAGTCGTTTCGGGGTTCCAGAATAAATAGTCAGCGACAACGGAACACAGTTTACGTCTGCTATCTTCTCAGACTTTTGTCGCGAGAACGGAATCAATCACATCCGAACACCTCCATTCCACCCTCAATCAAATGGCCAAGTAGAACGCTTTGTTGGTACATTTAAAGATGCTCTGAAAAAATCAAGAGGGGAGGGGACAACCGAAGAGATCTTAGAGAGGTTTTTGCTTATCTACCGTTTCACACCGAACCCTCAGACAACTAACGGGGTCTCTCCAGCGGAAGCATTACTGGGCAGAAAAATACGGACACATTTCGATAGCATCCGTCCGACGCCAGCTCTTGAGCCTAAACGAAACGTAAATATGGAGAAACAGTTCAATCGTCGGCATGGGGCGCAAAGACGATTGTTCACTGTGGGTCAAAGGGTACTTGCTATGGACTATCGAGGCAAACATCCTACCTGGACGGCTGGTCGGATCGTGCAAAAGAAAGGAAATGTGGTGTACGAGGTGTCTGTTGGCTCAGAAGTCTGGGTGCGTCATGCGAACCAACTGAAACCAACCTGCATCGCCAACAACGAGACGCGGTATAGACTACCTCTCGATGTTCTGCTAGACACCTTTGAGATCAACATACCTGAAACAGACAGGACAGTCGCTATGCAAACGAAGGATGGTACCACTTCCTTATTACCTAGAGGGTGGACAAATCGTAAGCACAAACCAGTACAACGGCTGCAGGTGAATCCTAACACCAGATCCTACGAATCTGCTCAAGGGGGAGGTGTTAGTGGGATATAGACCGGATTAAAGCATGCTCAGTGCATGATCGTGATGGCGCACGCTGATTGGCTACTTCTAAACCAATCAGCTCTAGTGGATTGTTACAGAAGATTCTGGAAGCTTCTTATGTAAATACTATAAATACATTAACGTTTGTCTAACAAACCATTCCTACTTCTGTCTACCCTTGTTATTTAGAATATAATTTGTTCCTGTTCAAACGTGTTCTGATTTGGGATCTTGTCGAGTGTTCGGTGTCTAAGAATACTAAGCAATAGAAGTATTTGGGTCGTTTTAGCAAGGAACATAACACCTAGATACGAACTTCGGTACTACGAAGCAACATTACTTATCGACAAATACCAAACACAACATCGCGGTAAGTTTTTTATCGTATTCTACAGCAAACTCTGGAATAAACTACCACAAAATATCCGCACTACTAAATCTATCCTAATATTCAAACGCCTGATCTCCCAATATCTAAAATCAAAAGACTTGTATCAAATCTTCGACGACTTACCACTTAACCTCGAATCAATAAACAGTGGCTTATTAGGGTACTAAGACTGCTAACACTATAATCGTGTACGTTTTAGTAAATAAAAAAAACATAAAAACGGAAGAAGACTCTAGTTTGAAACTGATTATTTTGATACCTCCTTTCTATCGCATAATCTATGTCGCCGTCTTCCCGAGTCTATGGTCTGAACTGGCAAAGAACTGATCTCCTTTAAGTAACTTACTCCAAACGCTGGCCTGGAACGCAATCAATGCACCAACAACTCACCGCTCAAGACCAATCCACACAAACTGGCTGCCTTATCCAAACTTCAAAATACCAGCCTTCTCCTGTCTCCGGATAGTCTCCATGGTTCGTCCTGCTCTCTCGCAGCTATTCCCTGAGATTACAGCACCAGGGACAAAAAGCGCGCGGTTGTTTACTGGAAGTGTTCTGTAATACAAAATATACCTCTAGTACTGCAGTACTGTAAACTGTGAAGCTAGCTACCGTTGGCTTCCTAATTAATTAATACCTTTGTATATCGTCAACTCCACAACAATAACTCTACTAAAACTCTGTTACGATTATGCCATATCATTCTGATCATGCCTGTAAACTGGTATGCTCTCATGTACAAATTGTTACTTGAGAATAAATTATTATTATTATTATAGTTTAACAAATGATTACTAATTGTCCCGAGTGACAAAAGTTCCGCAAAAATTCACTTTTCTCCACAAAAGACTGAGTACTTATTATCAGCCAAATGAGCTGGTATACTTCGATTGATCGTCATTTACAAACGTCCTGTTAAAAAAGGTCAGTCAGCTTAAGGTCATGCATTGGTGCTTACAAGGTCACATGTAGGTGAAATTAAAACATCTCTATGCAAGTTGTAAAATACAACTAGAGTAAATGTAACTTATTTATTATTATTCTGAAATTTAGTACAGAATTCACGCCAGTTTACAAGAATGGTCATTATGATACAGATGGGTTAACACTCACACAATGGAACACAGAGTTTTGCTGAAATGAGTGCTTGACTAACAGTAACATTTACAGGACGATAGATTCATATGTAGAAAGATTAATGAAAACCATCAACCATAAGCTGGAAGACACTCTTCAATCCTGGGTGTTCAGGGATGCATTAGTAGAATACTTATTAATATATGTAACCAGTTCAAGAAAAGAAGTGTCACAAACGCGACACAAGAAAGATTTAGATACTGGACGGTTGTTTGAAATAGTCAAGTACAAACATGACCTTGTGTGAACGATTGAAATCAGAAGTATCACATTACTGTGCCATAAATTGAACACAAAGACGCTGTCAAATCAGCCGACTGAATTGCTACGATTGAGCGCTTACTGGAGTTCAGAATACTATTATCTTGCTTCTACTGATTAAAGGCTTTTAATTAGTCGAGTATCGACCTTGTTTATAATTCACACAACCCAACGGAATAATAATAAGTCGTCAGAAAACGATTAATTACTCTGTATACATAGGCAGCGACGACAATAACAAATTAAGGCACCAAGTTGAAGGATATCCTAAGCGAAACCACATGTAGGGCGTTGCCTTTCCAGAATATCGCTAACAAATAAACACACAAGCAATGGAAATGCAGAATACTTCGGTAAGTGTTGGGGGGGGGGGAGTACATAATCGTTGGTAGGATATAAAAGGATCTTTAATTTCTACACCAACCGCCTAGATAATAGTTACCGTCCACCCTGTACTGTGTCATAGTCTGGTGAGGGTGTGGGACAGAGCACTTTGCGGCTAGTTGTGACTACTGAAACAAACATGATCAGAATCGGTAATGAGCGCCTGCATAACTATTCATTATAGGGAGTTATTGACTGCTGCAGGGGGGCAACTTCACTTGTGTATCCTATCTTACACATGGCGACAAATCAACTTAGCTGCATACTTTTAGTGTGGCCTGAACGCAACATTGAAGTCACCGAATTCAGTAATTCAAATTTCCTAAGTAATATTCAGAATAAAACGCCAATGTGATGTAAAATATGTGAATAAAAATATATATATGACACTGAGGAAAGAGATTATAAATGAAACTCCATAGAGTTCAACGCGTAGCTATAGCTTAAATTTTGTGCGAATAGGTTTGTTAGCCAACTAATAAACCCAAAATAATTAAAAGGCCAAATTGTCATCGAAATCGTGAATTGGTGTATCAATGATGATAGGTGGATAATAATAATAAAATAGATTGGAAAAAAAATAAAACTATGCACTATTAACTATGCAAAACAGGTAAAGAATTATGACAGTGAAGAGAAACCTCAAAAAGTATTGGACCTTTACTGACTGCAAAATGCGAAATGGGTGAGACGCCTAAGATGCCGCAAAGTGCCACGCATAAATACATTTCTTACATAAAAATAATGGTATTTAACCTATCAACACTGTACGTGGAGGAAGTTGACCACTAAAATTTGATATCTTTTGGCATTACTCTTGTCGGAGTTTTCATAAAAAATCAAGGTGTAGGAGGGACTTTAATCTTCATACAAACTTCGAGATCTACAAATCCGGCTACTCAACAAAAATAACTAACTTTCAGAATTGTTTTTTCATAAAGCTGCTTTGTTTATGTGTGTGAATCGAACTTTCTATTTTTATTATTGTTTTGTCCCTTGTGTTCTAACTTCCCATTAGACTTACTAGCTGTTGTCAAACAATTTCCTATTTAGCAATTACAACTAATCAACTATAATTAAATAAATAAATAGTTTTTATTCTCATGTATCATTGTGTACATGAGGGCATGCCAGTTTACAGGCATGATCAGAATGATATGAGGTTACATTTATACAGTTATTTTGACAGTGTCATAACATAAAGTCAGTTGAATTGAAAACCAAACCATTTGCAACAGTGATTTCAGTACTAGGACTCAAAATATATGCATTGTAGCACGGTTCATAAACTACAAACAGATGCGTGCTCCATGACTAGAGAGTTACAATCTCAAAAAAATACTGCTGAAGTTGCGGAATGGATGAAATGCAGGATAAGACTAGGAGTCCCCAGTAGCCATATTCCTGGTTCGGCGGACATCTATCGTGAGATATTGAAGTCTGCATGGTTGATATTCGGGTAAGAGCGATTTTGATAGTCATTGATAGGGGGTTCACACCATAATAATGCATTGATTAATTGCAAGTCTAACGACATCAAAGTTCGCGTTGTAGCACAGTACATTTTTTGTACAAACAAACGCGCGCTTTTCGTCTCCTGCGGTGCGACTTCTAAAGCCGGCTCGGAGTGAGCAGAACGGACCACACAGTATATCCAGATACGAGGTAAGGCGAATAATATTTAGAACAATGGATAAGGACTCCAACATTGCACAAAGATAGAAGGTAGTCTTCCGTAGCGATGGAATCTGTGCGAGTTGATATTATGAGTAATTTGCTGTAATGGAGACCTATTACTGATGAGAGCTGGTCACAAGCTCAGGGAAATGATATAGAGGAACATACAAAATAGAGGAAAAAAAAGCAAATGAAGTTAGCTAGTAGTTGTAATACAAACAGTTTTAATGCAAAATATTCTTCATTTCTTGTTATTTTTCCAACTACAATGTTCGTGTTTAGTGTTTAAAGGTTGAGAACCCTATGAACCATCATTACTTAACTTGAGGTTGTAGTAAGTCTTGGAGTATTCGGTACCGAACTTTAGTTTTATTGTTTCGTGTATTGCTCATGTTATCTATAGACAATAATTACTATAGTCTACACTCTCGTGTCACACATTAAGAGGACCGAGCACTTCGCACGTTATGCTAGAATCTGAATAAATCGGTAGTTTGTTCAGCGCCTTATAGTCGCTAAGTAGTTAGTTTATTGCTCGTATAAAGTGATGTATGATATCTAGTGTACGGATTTCTGCTGGTAAACTATTCCATATGGCAGTGAATTTATGCACGGAAAAGTTAGATCTTATTTTAGTCTTACAGTGTTCCACCCACACTGTACCTGTATGGTTTCTGAGACCGTAATTAGGTGCTTCGACAAATCTTAATATAGGGTTGGGGGAGTATGCTAAACGGTGTAAAACTTTAAAATATAATGTCAGATTGAGCTTAGCTCGTCTTTTCCAAAGTGGTTCTAGGCCCAGTGTGTCGCACCGTGTAGTATAATTTAGTCCACAATCCATCCCCAGTATCTTTTTTGTGAAGTATCTCTGTACACCTTCTATCTTTAGCTCATCACTTATCCGGAGGCTGCTGAGTATGAGTGGGCAGTATTCAAGTAGCGGGCGTACACAGACCTTGTATAAAATCAATCTAGACTCACGTTGGTAGAAATTGCGGGTAACACAACCCATAAGTCTGCGCGCCTTTGAGGTGACAGATATTGTTTGTTCCTTGAATGTGAGATCCGTAGTGTATCTTAAGCCTAGGTCCAGAATCGTCTTACATTCGGAGATTTGTTCCCCATTTACTACAAGGTGTAGGTTGAGGTTGCGACACCCAATGCTAATCCAACCACATTTCTTAGCGTTAAAGTGAAGTTGGTGGTCTTTGCACCAGGCAGTGACTTCGTCTAGCTCTTGCTGTACGTTTCCACCTCCATCATCAATATTTTGTACGTTTGGAAGCTAGATATTCAACACACAGCAGTCACTTGGGAACACACGAGCAGGAAGAAGTCGTGGAGGACCGGAAGAAGAGATGTATTATTCAAACAACAACAGAACATATATATATACATAGGGTAATGTGGCGGGGGTTCCAAATGTGGGAGAGGGTCAACTTTCTTCCTTCAATCTAAGACTATCAAGCTCCTCAGAACATTCTTCCAGGTTTGCATTCGACTTGCCTGCAGTGTAAGAAAGTAAAAACAACATTAGCGACCATTTGGAGCCCCTGCTGGGCCCTCGTAACACGTGTTGTAACACGTGTTATTGACAGTTATTGACAGGCAGAGAAGATCTAAAAACCACAACACACAGCGTTGATCAGGAACTTCATGCAAAGTGAGAACGCAGAGTAGCAACCACAAGTCTTTTATTTAAAAATTAAAATACGCGGTTCTAGTACAATACGAGAGGTTATTTACAAGACAGTCTCATACGTCATCTTGCAAGTTCATTTTACAAAGGGCTCGCTCTTCTTCCAACACATTTATTCTTGGTCGCCCTGCAATAGAAAGAGAACAGATTCACGTTAATAACATCGTACATAGTAATTTCCACGCTGTTACACCGCCCCCTCTCTTATCGAGGGATTGTCCTCAGTGCCTAGCTTCGGGCACGGGTATGCTACCTCTCCTTCCGATGGTACCTCGTAATAGCTAGTGGCAGGTGAAGGATCTGCGAGTTTGGCATCAGAAGGAGTTATCATCCGATGTGGTTTCATTTGGTTATAGTGCACTGTTATCAAGTCGTCCTGAGGTCTCTTAAGATTACGTAAGACAAGCGTAGTGGGAGATCGGATGAGTACAATTTCGTAGGGGCCTTGCCAGTTCTGGTAGAATTTACTACAAGTTTCTAGCGATATCATGGGGCGACGAAGCCAAACGCGATCCCCGACTTCATACACTGGTCCCCATATAACTTCAGGTTGCCCCATTTGGTACAAATACGGCGGGTTGTTATAGACTGATCTTTTAACTCTTTCAAGCATGGCTTATTATTTCCATGCAGTTGTCTTTAGTAAATAGGCAGTAGATCCGGATCTGCCGCCTGCAGAGAAGACCAATCAGCCTGTTGGGCTGTACTAAGGACGGCACCGACGGAATGTGGAGAATGAGGTATTCGGGATAAAGCATCGGCATTAGCATGCCGGGTGCCAGGACGATACTCGCATGTAAAATCAAACTCTTGTAGCCGTTCTTGCCAGCGTGATACTTGTTCTTCTGGTTCACGGAATGAACGGAGCCACTGGACCGCACGGTGGTCCGTGCGTACACGAGAGGGTCGACCCAGGAGATAATGACGAAAATGTTGTAAAACTTTTACCAGTGCTAACATCTCCCAGCGTGTTGTGGAATATCTTGCCTCACTCTTATCTGGTCGCCGACTAGCGTACGCGATGACCCTCTCCTGTCCGTCTCGTGCAACTTGTGATAGAACTGCACCGACAGCCGATGAACTAGCATCCGTGTCCAGTATAAACTCACCTCCGTTCACAGAAGTGTCCGGAAAGGCTAGTATGGGTGGGAAAGTCAAACGTGCCTTTAAAACATCGAAGGCTTGCTGACACTCTGTAGACCATAAGAATTTCCGTCCTTTGTGTGTCAACTGGTGCAAAGGTGCCGCCAGGGATGCGAAATCACGAACGAAGCGCCTGTAATAGGAAGCAAGCCCCAGAAAACTACGAACGTCTTCAGGCGATTTTGGTTGCGGCCAGTTAACAATCGCGCATGTCTTTTTTCTATCCGTGCCTATTCCATCTGCTGTAATACGATGCCCCAAAAAGATTACTTCGTTCTGCAACAGTCGGCATTTAGGCGGTTTTACTTTTAAGTCATGTTGTTTAAGGCGGTGGAGGACTGCTTCCAAGTTTGCATTATCTGTTCGGGTGTGCTGCCATACACGATAATGTCATCGAGATATACCAAGCATTTATGGGGTACTATGTCCTGTAAGACTGTTTGCACCAGTCTCTGAAAGGTAGCTGGAGCATTAGCTAAACCTAAAGGCATCACTTGGAATTCATACAGACCATTCGGTACTACAAATGCGGTTTTCTTCCTATCCTAGGGTCCAACGTCTACTTGCCAATAACCAGATGCCAAGTCCAAAGTCGAGAACCAACGAGCATCTTTCATCGCATCTAACGTAGCGTCAATCCGCGGAAGAGGAAAAGAATCATGTTTAGTTATGGCGTTAAGACGTCGGTAATCTACACACAGTCGCAGCGAAGAATCTTTCTTTTTTACCAAAGCAATAGGAGAGGCCCAAGGCGATGATGAGGGAACCATAATCTTCTTCTTTAACATCTCCTTGATCATATCGTCCAGTTGCAGTCTGTAATGTACGGATACTCTACAAGGTGGCTGCCGAAGAGGCATATGGTCACCTGTGAAAATGGAATGCTGTACGGTCGTCGTTCGGTTTTCGGAGACACTCTCCTCGAATACAGAACTAAACTGTTGGAGTAAAGCAATGGTAGCGCGGCAGTCAATTTCCGTTATTTGCTGATTATTTTGCACTTGGCGTACAACCTCCGACACCCCTATATGAGCTACAGATCTAGTTGGTGTCTCATAGTGGTGCAGCTGCACCGTTGCCTCACCGATTCGCGCCTCTGACCTATCCATGTATATCGAAACTTGATGTTTTAACGTAAAATCAACACCAAGTATCATGTCCCAAGTCAGTGTAGGACAAACTATGAATTCATTTCGGAACGGGAGCATGCCTAACGTTAGTTCTACCCAAGTCTTATAACAGGCTTTCAGAGAGTCCCCACTTGCTGTAATCAGTGCCGAGGAGGACGGCAAGGACTGGGAGACAGAAATGACAATGGTGGAAGATTTACAAATCTATGTGCCTTCAACAAATTGGTTATAGGTTGTACAATATTCGCCCACAAACGCATACACAAGGCTACATGGATCTCACCGGATCAAATCGATCATATAAGCACCAATAAATTCATCAATTAATGGAAGATGTAGGAACGTAGCTTCAGACCACCACCTGGTGGTTGCTAAAATGAAACTGAAGCTAAAGAAGCAGTGGACAACTGGAATAGCAGCAGTACAACGGTTCAATACAGCCTTTCTCCGAGACACTGACAAACTCAACGAATTCAAAATATCTCTCAACAACAGGTTCCAAGCCTTACAAGATCTGACGAAAGAAGAGGAAACGACTATGGAGGATAAGTGGAAAGAAATCAAAGAAGCACTAACGTCAACGTGTCAGGAGGTTCTAGGGCGCAAGAAGCACCATTATAAGAAATGGATCTCCACTGAGACCCTGAGCAAAATTCAACAAAGGAGGAACAAGAAAATAGAAATCAACAACAACTGAACAAGAGCAGCGAAAATCAAGGCTCAAGCTGAATACACAGAGGCAAATGAGCAGGTAAAGATGAGCATTAGAGCCGACAAAGGGAAATACATCGAAGGCCTTGCAATGACAGTGGGGAAAGCTGCAAGAGAAGGAAATATGCAACAGCTATACGACACAACGAAGAAACTGGTAGATAAACGTGGCAAACCAGAGTGACCGGTCAAGAACAAAGAAGGCAAGATACTCACTGAGATTCAAGAACAAAATGAATGGGTGGGTAGAACACTTTGAGGAACTCTTAAATAGGCCAGCTCCACTGAACCCACCGGACATCGAAGCAGCACCTACAGATCTCCCGATAGATGTCACTCCACTAACGATGGAAGAAATCAAGATGGCCATCAGACAAATCAAAAGTGGGAAAGCAGTAGGACCTGACAATATACCAGCTAAGGTACTCAAGTCAGATATCGATATATCAGCAAGGATACTCCACGTTTAATTCAAAAAGATCTGGGAGGAAGAACAAGTGCCGGCAGACTGGAAAGAAGGACATCTTATCAAGATACCAAAGAACAGAGATTTGAGCAAATGTGAGAACTACACAGGAATCACGCTACTGTCGGTACCAGGGCAAGTCTTCAACAGAGTATTGTTGAATAGAATGAAAGATTCAGTGGATGCTCAATTTCGAGATCAACAAGCTGGTTTCCGTAAGCATCAGTCGTGCACAGACCAAATCGCAACACTACGGATCGTCGTTGAACAATCAGTTGGGTGGAACTCGTCACTGTACATCAACTTCATTGATTACGAGAAAGCGTTTGACAGCGTAGATAGGAGAACACTATGGTAACTTCTTCGACACTACGGTGTACCAGAGAAACTCGTCAACATCATCCGGAACTCTTACGATGGAACACAGTGCAAAATCGTGCATGGCGGACAACTGACAAATACATTTTCAGTGAGGACCGGAGTCAGACAAGGTTGCCTGCTCTCACCTTTTCTCTTCCTCCTAGTGGTTGACTGAATCATGAAGACCTCCACATCTGAGGGAATGTACGGGATTCATTTGAAAAGTAGGATGCAACTCGATGATTTGGACTTCGCAGATGATCTAGCTCTTTTAGCACATACACACCAACAAATGCAATTTCAGCATCATTAGGCTTGAACATACATAAGGGAAAGAGCAAGATTCTCAAATACAACACAGGGAGCACCAACCCAATTCAACTTGGTGGAGAAACTCTGAAAGAAGTGAATACTTTCACATATCTGGGGAGCATCATCGATGAACAAGGAGGGTCCGATGCAGATGTAAAAGCAAGGATTGGCAAAGCCGGAGCAGCATTCCTACAATTGAAAAACATATAGGAATCAAAACAAATATCAACTAACCTCATAGTCAGACTCTTCAATTCGAACGTGAAGACAGTCCTGCTGTATGGAGCTGAAACTTGGAGAATTACTGCAAACATCATCAGACGGGTACAAGTATTTATAAACGACTGCTTGCGGAAGATACTGAATGTCCGTTGGCCGGAAATCAGCAACAGCTTACTATGGGAGAGGACAAACCAACTTCCAGTCTAAGAGGAAATTAGGAAAAGACGTTGGAAATGGATAGGACATACATTGCGGAAACCATCAGACTGCATCATGAGACATGCATTAACATGGAATCCTGTTTGGAAACGGAAATGTGGAAGGCCAATGAACACGCTGAGTCGAGAATTGGAAGCAGACATTAAAAAAATGAACAGCAACACTGTGGTCCAGAAACGCGGCCTCTATATAACCAAAACCAGACCTCTAAGAGGTCTGGTCAAAAATGAATGAGCTCAAAGTTAGAAGGCCTGGAGGGTTTGATTCTAGAGAGTTTAGGCGTTTGATCAGTTTTAATGGAACCACAAATATATACGTACACAAAAGTATGATTCAGAAATGTGTAAAAATATGGGTAAGTAAAAATAGCCAACAAAAAACAACAAACAGGTTTGATCAAGTTCCGATCACGTCCGGCTCACCATTGAAGTGCACAATGAATATGATCAAGTAGCGCTTGCCGTACAGCCAGAGTAGCTTCTAACAATTAAACGCACACATACAAATGAGAATAAATCAAATGGTAGTGATGGATAGAGATGGTATATTGGATCATGTGTAGAGCGTAACACGTTAGCTACGTCTAGGATGTCTGATTAGTGTAGAAACTGCTTCCCACATGGCGTCGTGTTGTAATCTAGTGGTGATGCTTAATTGGGTGCTCTCACTTATTTGTATCCACTAAAACAAACGTGGTCAGTATTAATGACAAGAGCCTATACAACTATTTAATAGGGGAATTAGTTACCCGTACAAATAATACTGAAGTTATATTAATTAAGGCAAGTTGGTAAATTGGGTGGGTGCAAGTAAAATGCAGCGCAAAAATCCTTACTCTGAAATACTTCGAGTGAAGTAGTATAAACTGAAGCAAAATCTTAGTCTTGAAGCTCGTACATTAGTCAAAACTATGAGCCATAAGAAGCAAGGCATAATATCATTATTTGTAGAACTTAACTATAACTTTAGCTCAATAGATGGCACCTAATGCTTTCGTAGATGTGTTTTAAAGAGTTCAGTCATCAGGATAGGCCCCTCTGCTCGTACCATCATAGGCTCTTAATCTTTCAGTTCTCATCAAAACACTCGTTCGTACGTGAATACAATCAACAGGAGTTCCGAAACAACAAACAAATTTTAGCTGTATTGATTTTTAATAAAATTTATAGTGAAGAAATAGTAGTAAGTTTTAATCAGTTTTATCGTGAGCTAAGACTACCTACTCAAATTTGTTTTACTTCTTTACTTAAGTCTAACCACGCGTTCGCCTTCTTACTTTTTGGAACCTTGCAATCTTTATAATGGCATCTGCAAATGGCTGTATGGAGATATCTCAAGCGGATAAAAATGTAGAAATGTGGCGAATTAAGAAGCTAATCAAAAGTCTGGAGTCTGCTAGAGGGTAGGTAGTTACTATCCTGTTCTAAGCATTAGTAATGGGACGAGCATGATTTCGCTCATAATTCCCCCAAAAGATCAGATTACTAGGATCACAAAGTTGTTGGCTGAAGAATATGGAACAGCATCTAATATTAAGAGTCGAGTAAACCGTCTCTCCGTCTTGAGTGCAATAACTTCTGTACAACAACGTCTGAAACTATACACAAAAGGTTGTTGTTTGCCTCATTGATTTTTCATTTCCACAGTTCCTACTAACGGCCTTGTCGTTTACTGTGGAACAATAGTTACTGATGACGGTAAAGAAAAGAAAGTCAATATCGATTTCGAGCCTTTTAGACCAGTTAACACGTCTTTGTATCTATGCGACAACAAGTTTCATACAGAGGTTTGTAGTGTTACATGACTAATGAAATATAGGCCTTGGTGGCTCTGCTGGCGGACGATAGTAAGTTTGGATTCATTGTCGTTGACGGTAATGGGGCGTTGTTTGGGACGTTATCAGGAAACACTCGAGAAGTTCTTCACAAATTTACCGTGGAGTTACCAAAAAAACATGGTCGTGGTGGTCAGTCTGCGCTACGTTTCGCGCGCTTGAGGATGGAAAAACGACATAATTATGTTCGCAAAGTTGCAGAGACGGCAACTCAGCTATTTATAACAAACGACCGGCCGAATATTGAAGGTCTCATTCTTGCAGGCATTGCTGACTTCAAGAGCGACTTAGGACAGTCTGATATGTTTGATCAGGTTAGTTGACTAAAACATACAGAGTTCCCTGTAGAGACTTCAAGCAAAACTGATTAAAATAGTAGATATCTCATATGGTGGTGAAACAGGATTTAATCAAGCTATCGAACTAGCCACAGATGCACTTGCTGGAGTAAAGTTCATACAAGAAAAGAAGCTTATTCAAAGATACTTCGATGAGATATCCCAAGTATGCTGAAATACACATATTTAACGCTTTTTAAAAAGGACAGTGGAAAGTACTGCTTCGGCGTTGACGACACATTAAGGTCGCTAGAGATGGGAGCCGTGGAAACCCTGGTGGTGTGGGAGAATCTTAGTGTGAACCGCTACGTCCTCAAAGTCCCAACATCTGAAGGTTGGTGCGCTGAAGTTCGTTTAAATTAGTTACTAATCCACTATTTTAAACTTTGCCTAATGTCTAGTATAATTGTAAGTAATCACAAATTACAATTATCTCTTTCTCGAGGGAATTGAGGTGATTACTTTTTAAGTCTCAGTGACTGATAGACCACGTCCTAGATTTGTCCTATCTTAAGGTCTTGTCACTGCATTATCCTGTAGGCCAGAATTCGCTTACAGGCAGTACACGTGACGTACATCAAACAATTGGCGTGGCACATTCTTGATGCTTTACTCTGAACTGGGTAATTGCATAAAGGCGTGGTCCTACATTCATTGTGAAGCACTTTAACACAACTTTTCTTTTTACAGAAAACAGAATTATTCACCTACGTCCTGATCAAGAGACAGACCGCCGGCATTTCGTCGATCCTGAAACAGGAGCTGATTTGGAAATTCTGGACACTCAGCTTCTCTTGGACTGGCTTGCTTTAAACTACAGGTCTTTCGGGACAACCTTGGAAATTGTCACTGATAAGTCACAAGAAGGAGCCCAGTTTGTCCGCGGCTTCGGTGGAATAGGTGGTAAGCTTTAGTTCATATTAACTAGCATAATTTTTCACGCCTTCCATTCGCTTTACTATTAGACTAGCAAATATTTTTATGTGGTTCTCATAAGTCATGTCAAAGAGACTTTCGTCTTGTAAAAACTGCTCACAGTCCGACGTACATAATAGTGAACAAGTAGTATGTGGTGAATGAATGTTTTAAACGGAGAGATAAATTAAGAGGTTTCAAAGTGTGGTAAGCCTCCGTCTTTTGCCTCTTTGGCGTAGACGATGATAGCTGACAGTTTATAAGCGTTAGTATGTGTAGAATGTCCTATTTGGCACATTATGTCCGATCCGAATTTGGGAGGAAATCGCACCTGAGGGGGTGGAATTACTGAGAGTCAACCATTTTATTACTGAAGTGGCTTCCTTCATTGTATGCCTTTTGGTCAGGATGTTCGCTTTGTGTAGTCACATTGCACGCAACGCATCTGTTGAATTCACAAACAAGCATCAGCAACAGTATCCGAATTTCATAACCATTATTCACATTTATAAGGTGTTTGTGCTTTTTGGAATGTAGCATGCTAGTAAATCTCAGGAGCAGAAAATTTGACAAATCTAAGATGCATGTTAATAAGTGCTGATAATTGTTAATTTCTAGGTATATTGATTTCACACTAGGTATTTTGCGCTATCAACTGGATTTTAATCATTTAGCTGGTGGTGATGTTGATTTTGAGAACGACTTCAATCTTGATGATTACTGACAAGCCAGTCCCACCTGCGATTGGCGCAGGTTCTCGTACGGCCGCTCACCATGGTTAGAAAAACAGGTTTATGCTGAAGATTCCAAAGGATAATATTTTCGGAATTGGAAAACAAACTTCTGATGACTTTGATTTGGTTGTTGTATTGAAAAATTTATTCCTGTGTTAAACTTGTTTTGATGCTTTATATCTGTTGTAAATAGGCTTTTAATTCTTAGGGCGGGACTAAGACTTGATGCTTATCCGGTAATCCATGAGCACATTAAGTTAAAACCGACTCAAGACATGCACTACTTCACTGATTCAAATAACTCACTTTTTAGGAGAAAATACACGCAGAAGGGTTTAATGAATTTAGATCTCTTATAAGTGGCTCCAATGATTAGTTTTTTGAAAATATACCTCGAAATGGTTAGCTGCACTTTGTATCAGCACGAATATAAACGTATCATGCAAAAACACCAGGAAATAGACCACAGTATTGTTTCTCTAACTTCAACTCAAATAATTTTCGCCGACCGTAGCTGCTACCGTGACGTGGTGGTCGGGCTTGCCTCTCGTGATAACCCAACCGAGCTATGTTGGCTGGAACACTTGTTCCTCTAGGTCCTACCATGCCAAGCAGGTCTGTTGGAGAGCGATAAGACTAGAGGCAGCAACCTAAGATCTGAGGGCGAAGTCGTACTGTTGGCTAAATCGGAGTGTGACAGCAGTAAGGTGTTTCCGTCTGATAACCAGCATCTGCTTCCTTAAGGGAGGCAAAGGGTTAGAAAAGGTCGACCCTGAAAATGTCACGCCTTACTCCACGGATTTTCGTCTCCGGGAATATGGCCTTCTAAGGAACGGAGCTAACACTTCGAAAACATCCCATAACAAGGTCGTGCGTGATCGGCCTCAAGCAGTTGCCCCTTGGGCTCTGCGATCGCGCTTTCAGGTCACTATGACCAATACTAATCCAGTTTCCTTTTCAGGTACGTCAAGAAGTAATATCCTTCCATGGTGTGGGAAGCCAGGAAGTGACAGCCGCCCTCATACCTATAACAACAGCACAAGAGATAATCTTATTCGAGGTCAAATCCCACCATCGACTCTCAATAACTCCCTTATTCCCACGAATAACCCGTCCAACCTAACTTTATCACCTCACGCCTCTAATGCTAATGGTTTGAGTTCACGAAACGTTATTCCTGGTCTCCTGAATCCTCGCAGTGAACTACATATCGGAGTTTTTAACGTTCGAACCTTATGTCAAATAGGACAACAAGCCTCCCTAGCCATGACCCTAGATTCTCGTTCCATCGATGTCTGCTGCGTCTCCGAAACGCGTATGCAGGATCCAAGTACAATTATTCACTTGACCTCACCCTATAAAAATAAAGAACCGGTCCGGTTCACCCTTCGTGTTTCCGAAGACCCCACTGCTACCACTCGAGGCCTTGCTGTTGTAGGTATAGCACTAAGTTCAAAGGCTGAACGGGCTCTCCTTGACTGGATTCCCATAGACAGTCGCCTGTGCTCTCTCCGTCTAAACGAGACGGTAAGAACTCGGAAGGATAAGGACACATGCCGTTGCCTCTTTGTTGTCTCTGCCTACGCTCCCACCGATTGCAGCTCAGGTGAAGTGAAGATGAATTTTGCAGAAAGCTTTCAGACCTCCTTCGAATAGTTAAGCGTACTAATGTAGTGATTATGGCTGGCGACTTGAATGCCCAAGTAGGTAGATTAAGCGAAACCAAAAGGCACCTAGGTGGATCCTATGGTGTCGAGGCCCAGATAACGGCGACCGTTTATTACAACTGCCCAGATAACCGTCTCTTTCTTGCAAGCATTAACTTTAAACATAAGGAAAGACATCCGTTGACATGGCAGCCCCCACCGTCAACTCAACGTTGGACTCAAATAGACCACATTGCTATCAGCCACTGTTGGAGAGGCTCGATAGAAGACTGCCGCTCTTTTTGGAGCACATGTTTAGACTCAGACCACACTTTAATACGTGCGCGTATTAGTCTGTGTCTCACTGGACGTAACAGACCTACGGCAAATATCCCCATAAGAGTTCAACTTAATGATGAAAAAGTCAAGGATACATTTCAGGAACAACTGGGAAACCAATTAGTCAACTGTGTAAGCGATACCCATTCCGAGTCAGCTTGGAATGATATCCAAAGTGCTGTTGAAACAGCAGTAATTATCTACTAGTAAACTAAACCAAAAAGTTAGGAAAGCTCAGTGGATTTCAGTTACATCTACTGAACTGATAGATGCTTGGCAACACATCCTGTCTGATTCTAAATACGATGAGGAGCGAAAGCAACTTAAACACAAGGTAGTTAAAAGCTTACGGAATGATCGTGAGCAGTGGTGGGTGGCGAAAGCTAGAGAGATGGAAAAGGCAGCGGCAATAGGTAACAGTAGGCAGCTGTTCAGACTTATCAAGGAAACGGGTATTGGAAATCCGACTGTGAGTGAAACTATCTCAGAAAAATATGGGACCATTGCCCACTGTCAGTTCAGAAGGTTGGACCGATGGGCAGAACAATTTAGGGGACGGTTTAATTGGCCCTCGGCCTCATGTGCCCACCATTCCCAAGTAATGTGAATGGCAAATTAATATTGGTCCCCCAAGTCTTAGTAAGGTTGACAAAGCTATAGGGAATCCAAAGCGAGGGGGAACAGCATGACCTGATGGATTAACCCCCGAGATATTTAAGAATGGTGGTCCAGTGTAAGCAGCGAGATTGGACGGGATCCTGTCTAGAATCTGGGAATTGGGCGTAATCCCATCCGACTAGTCTCAAATGCTAGTCGCCTCAATTTATAAGAAAGGTTAGAAGTCTTCTTGTGACAATTACCGAGAAATCAGCTTGACGAATATAGTGTCCAAAATGTTGGTTCCAATCATACTTCGACGCCTAACTAAAGCTCGTGAAGAGCAAACTCGAGAAAACCAAGGTGGCTTCGGACGTGGACGTGGTTGTGTAGACCAAATATTCACACTTCGCCAGGTTCTGGAACAGAGGCACACTTTTAGACGCCCAACACTAGTTGTAATCCCTGGCCTTAAGGCGACATTTGACTCTATCAATCGTAAGGATATGTGGTAATGTCTGTCACTGAAAGGCGTATTAGAGAAGTACATTAACCCAATACAAGCTCTACTCGAACACCACATGTTGAGTCAGAGCTTGTGGCGGATCGTCGTCAGGACTGATTACCTTAACTGGTGTTTGTCAAGGTTGTCCGCTTTCCCCATTTTCATTTAATTTTATCATTGACATACTTTTAGAGTTGACATTTTCATCGTCTGACTTCTCCGGGATTGACCTCTTTCCAGGAGATAAACTAGCTGACTTAGAATATGCAGATGATATAGTCCTCTTAGGCGAAGATGCTGATAAAATGCAGAATCTTTTGACTACCTTAAACAAGAATGTAAGGATGTTTGGGATGCGATTCTCCCCACCCAAATGCAAAATGTTACTTCAGGATTGGATTGATTCGACACCGAAGTTAGTGATAGGGAGTGAGGCAGTTGAACGTGTTGACCGCTTCACTTATCTTGGCAGCCTCATCAGTCCTGACGGTCTGGTGTCTGCAGAAATCTGTGCTCGTATACATAAGGCCCGATTAGCTTTTGGATTTGCGCCTCTTGTGGTGTAGGTGAGACATCCGACTACTGACCAAAGGACACGTTTACTGCGCAGTAGTTCGATTTGCTTTACTTTATGGTTGTGAAACATGGCGAATAAGGATAGAGGATATTCGTAGGCTCCTAGTATTCGATCATAGATGTCTTCGGAACATTGCTCGTGTTTGCTGGGACCAACGAGTAAGCAATACGTGGGTTAGAATAGAGTACTAGGTAGATACGGTAAGTCTGTTGGTGGAGTATTAAATCTCCGTCAGCTAAGGTGGTCAGGACATGTGTTACGTATGCCTGATCACCGCCTACATCGACGAGCTATGCTGTCTGGTGTGGGAGCAGGCTGGAAGAAAGCTAGGGGCGGCTAAACCAAAGCACGGCACCAGTCCATGAAAGTCATTGGCAGTTGGGCTGAGCCATGTTAATAGGTGCAGACTACCTGGTTGGGGTCTGCGTGACGCTAGTAATAAATGGCTAGAGACCTTGTGTGATATGGCTCAAAATCGTTGGCACTGGCGCAGGTGCATCCACTCACTGTCGTCCTCCAAATTCTAAATTTCTGAACTTATCATAATTTTCTCTTTACTGAATCATATTTTCTTAAATCTTATCTCCGATCTCTATTCCCTTCCATTAATACTAACTCTGTTACTGCCTTTCCTTCTCTGGGATTTGTTTCGACAATTTAATCTCTATCTGCTAATTGAGGCATGGCAACTTGAATTGACGTACGCATGCACCAGGTTCTACGTTGTAACTGTCTGTCTAATTTTCGTTAGTAAATTCTAATTTCTGAATTATATTCAACTAGCTTTAAAGAATCAATCAACCCTTTAGGTTTGTGCCCTCAGGTTCTGTGTAACGTAGGCATTGAACACAGGGATCGTGATTTACAACCGGTCGCCCTTCAGTCATCTTGATTACGCAATGTGGAATTGGGCGTGAAGTGTACCCGATATATGACCAAGTTACGTTTGCGGCATTACCAGGGCAACTCCTAACGTTTGAACCCACTCTTACGAATGAGAATAAATCAGAAGGCAATAAAGGATGGAAAGGAAGTTATATTTGATTGTGAATAGAGCGGCAATGGAATAGTAACGTCTAGGCTGGCAAACTAGAGAGAGAGATGCTTTCCACGATGCGGCGTGACGTGATCTGGTGGTGATGCGTGACCGAGCGCCTTCAACTAGTAGTATCCGCTAAGACAAACATGGTCAGCATCAATGTCGCGGACCTATGTAACTATTTATTTTGCGGAATATTTACCGCTACAGCTCACTCCCTCCCCAATGGGTTTGTGAGGACCCTATGACGTACCAGCTAAAGGATAAAACCCAATCCGTTAGACATCGGTAAACTTTCTTGATAGCTTGGATGTTGTGCAGCTTCTGGGCGTCAGTAGCTATGCTAG
Source organism: Schistosoma mekongi (assembly GCA_034768735.1). Taxonomy (NCBI): domain Eukaryota; kingdom Metazoa; phylum Platyhelminthes; class Trematoda; order Strigeidida; family Schistosomatidae; genus Schistosoma; species Schistosoma mekongi. The sequence continues at coordinate 20,071,535 of CM068309.1, read as the reverse complement.
AGTCGTTACATAAAATATTCGTACAAAATATAGTCATTCTCTTCCTCGTTCTTCTGTTCGTTTCCAGACGGCCTGGAAATCCAAAAAAAAGATTTAAATATATGCATTTCATATATATATATATATATATATATATATATATATATATATATATATATTTAAAAGCAATTTGGTGGCTAAATACAGCTACAAAAACGCATAAAATGTCGACAACGCTAGCATAAATAAGACAAGGTTTCTTGATATATCTTTTTAAACATGTGTAAAATGCATACCGTAAAGTTAAAAAAAAGTAATTTTATCTAACTTTTCTTTTTTTAAATGGAAAAACGAAAAAAAACTTTGCAATCCACAGGGAGTGGGATATAAGGAAAAAGTTAATAGACGTAATATTCGTTTAAGTGTTCTGGAAATCGTACATTTCTACCAGACGTGTAGCTCTTGGCGATACGGAGCTCTTCTGAATTTCCACTTGCTTATTAGTCAGTGTTTGAGGCGTGACGACTTCGTTTACGTCAAGTTTCGGAGGTGTTGTGACGAGTTCGACGTCGAAAGGTTTACTTCCTAGGTAGGCTGCTTCGAGGCGGTCAATGCTGATTTGCTCCTCGTGGCCATTTTTGTCGGTCGTATAGTACTTTGTTTCTCGTTTTAAGACCTTGTATGGTCCTTCGTAAGTCGCTTCGAGAGGTCGGCGTAGAGAATCACGACGTAGGTAAACGTGTATACCATATTTTAAGGCGGGTTGGATAAAAGTGTCTGTCGACTGTTGTCGAGTTTGGACTGGCTTAACTGAACGCATAGCATTTGTAAGCCGGCTCACATAAGAATTGATGTCTAGGTTTGTTGAGGTGGAAGCGGTTTCCACAAACTCACCTGGTAGTCGAAGAGTCGTTGCGTAAACTAATTCAGCCACACTGCACCCAACATCCTTTACAGTGCTGCGAATTCCGAGTAAGACTAGTGGCAAAGCGTGGATCCACTGCGTGATGTTCGTAGCTGGAAGTGATGCTTTCAGCTGTCGATGGAATCTTTCTACCAAACCGTTAGATTGTGGGTGGTAGACAGTTGTTCGGAAGCGCGTTGCTCCAAGAAGTTTTGTCAGAGAGTGGAACAATCCAGATTCAAACTGACGTCCACGGTTTGTCGTTATTGAAGATGAACAACCAAAATTCGCGATCCATCGTTCGACGAAAGCGCGAGCAATCGTTTCACTAGTGATGTCTTTCAATGGAATCGCTTCTGGCCAGCGTTTAAAACGGTCCACGCATGTCAAAAGATAAGAAAATCCACTCGATTCTGGTAAGGGTCCTACCAAATCAAGGTGGACGTGGTCGGATCGAGCGTTGGGAGTTGGGAAAGTGCCAAGAGGGCATTTGTTGTGCTGAACTACTTTGTTCTTTTGCCAGGCCACGTAGGACTGTGCCCATTCTTTGACTTCTTTATTCATCTTTGGCCAGCAGAATCTCTGAGCAATCAGTTTAGACGTAGCACGAACTCCAGAATGAGAGAGTTTGTGCAATGTGTCAAAGATGATTCGTCGATAACTCTTGGGGACGATTGGACGGGGTGTACCTGTAGAAGAATCGCAAATTGAAGTTTTCTTACCCTTTCTAATAGTCTTTGTTTGAAGTTTGAGCGTTGTTGTGGATAACTCGTGATCATTGTCTTCATTTTGAAATCCGGCTAGTTCGACAAGGTCGATACCTTGGATACGATTCAAGGCATGTATTCGTGATAAGGCGTCGGCAACTACATTCTTAACTCCAGGTATATATCGTATATCAGTAGAGAACTGGGAAATGTAGTCTAGATGACGCGACTCTCGCGGAGAGTACTTATCTGAAGATGACTTCATAGAAAACGTCAGTGGTTTATGGTCGGTGAATATTGTAAATTCCTGGACTTCGATGGAATGTTGAAAGTGTCGTACAGCACAGTACATTGCTAAACATTCACGTCCAAAGTGCTGTATCTCGATTCGGTATCGTTTAGTCGTCTTAAGAAAAATGCTAATGGTTGCCAACTTTGGCCAGTCCATTGTTGCAGAACTGCGCCAATGGCTGAGTCAGATGCGTCAACCGCTAGGCTGACAGGAGCCTCGGTATTGTGATGTGCCAGCATAGTCACATTGGCTATTGCTCCTTTAGTCGCAGTAAAGGCTTTCTTTGAGTCTGCATCCATTGTGACCACTTTTTATCCCCATGAAGCTGATCCGTTAGTGATTTCATGATAGATGCACAGTTCGGTATAAATCGTCTGTAGAAACTTACCAACCCATTGAAAGCTAGCAACTGCTTGATGGTGATTAGTTTCGGGTACTCGAGAATAACCGCCACCTTGTGTTTTTGAGGTTGTATACCATTAGCATCAATAGTATGCCCCAGGAAGTCCAACGAGGTTGTTCCGATTTGGCATTTCTGTATGTTTATGGTTACTCCATATTGTTGTAGTCCACTAAAGACTGTGTCCGAATGTTTCATATGTGTTACCTCGTCTGGTCTTGCTATCAAGCAGTCGTCGACGTATGCATGAACATAGTCAAGCCCGCGGAACACGTCATCGATGAAAAGTTGAAATGTTTGTGCCGCATTCCTCAACCCAAAAGGCATTCGAAGGAATTCGTAAAGGTCAAAAGGAGTTACAATAGCGGTTTTAGGTATGTCATTTTCAGACATCGGTATTTGGTTGTACGCCTTTACTAAGTCGATTTTTGAAAATATTGTTATTCCTTCAAGTCAAGAAAACGAGAAAGAGCATTGCACAATTTCGTCACGTCGTTCTCGGTGGCATGAGGTTTTTCAGTAAAGGAATAAACCTGATTGTCGCGAGTTCTAGTGATCTCCAGAATTCGATCAGCAGGTGAAGCTAGTTCATCTTCTGGGTTGTTATTAAAGGTTACCAGAGCTGCTTGTACTTGTGGCAGTTTTGATAGGAAAATTTGGCGGAAAAGACCTTCGTCGAAAGTGCGTTGACCAATCACTTCTCGCATGCGCGATAACATTTCCGTCGCTGAACCGCTACCGAGCTCGATGGTGTGAAACAACTCATCAAAACGCTGTCTGTCGGACACATCTCCGTGTTTGAGAATTGATCTTTTGAGCTGGTCAAAAGGTTCTAGGAAGTCAGGGCTGAAAAACAAGGGGGTGACGTAACTGTTCAATTCACGCGGAAGTGATCTTACACCGGCAAGGAATTGAACGCATGGGTCTGTCACGAAGTGGTCTCAAAACTCGTCTTCTGAGTAGCAGAACCAAGCTTACATGCTTTCTGTCCAGAACAGAATGAGATGAAAGTTTGAGGGTATGGGAATTTTAATTTTAATGAACTTGGGAGTCTGATCAGTCATCATATATATGCAATATATGAAAATACAAAAATAAATGCAATTAAAATGTGCAAACAGATGATAATCACACCAAAAATACTGTTGAAAGCTATAAACAGTAACGAACTCACAATTATGAACGTGTCCAGAACACGTCGTGCTCACCAATGAAGTGGACCTGATATATGACCAAGTTACGTTTGCGGTATTACCAGGGCAACTCCTAACGTTTGAACCCACTCTTACGAATGAGAATAAATCAGAAGGCAATAAAGGATGGAAAGGAAGTTATATTTGATTGTGAATAGAGCGGCAATGGAATAGTAACGTCTAGGCTGGCAAACTAGAGAGAGAGATGCTTTCCACGATGCGGCGTGACGTGATCTGGTGGTGATGCGTGACCGAGCGCCTTCAACTAGTAGTATCCGCTAAGACAAACATGGTCAGCATCAATGTCGCGGACCTATGTAACTATTTATATTGGGGATTATTTGCCGCTACAAGCGGTTATGAAGTTGATGGTGGAGGGTACAGAGTTTCATGATACACTTGAAGCGAGAAGTTCCTCCTTTTAATGGATTTCTGCACTACTAATAGGTGACTGGATCTTTCACATACGTATCAATAAGCAATTCTGTGCGTGGGCGGCACCATTTTGCTAGTCTACTACATGATAATTTTCCTCCATAGCATCGAATGCACTAGTACTACGTATTCTGGACTTCCCATTCGCAGCTAATTTAAGTGAGGAAAGACGCAGATTCTCTAACTCACTCAGTAATGAGCGGTGCCAATACTGACAGTCAACTGTCTGGGCAGGGCTGTTGCTGTTGTTCATGCAGTTATATCCTAATTGTGGTTAGGCACGGGGGGATACCCGCATACGAGCGCGCTACGAATCTGACGGTGCTTAATCCCAAGATCCTTAGGATTTCCTTATTACATACATTAAACAACACTCGAAAGTATACTTGGCCAACAAACCTTTACGGACTATCTGGTAGATTACTTGAAGCACAAATCACCTCTCAGATTTATTAAATACAATCTCAAATATGCTGCATACACCCACTGTTACGGTAAGCCAAACGTTCAGACGAAGGGTGCTGAAGATACTACAGGACAGGTTCCCAAAAGGTCCAAATTAAACCAAAACCAAAAGAAATAAAGTCCAAACAAAGTGTTTATTGACCTGTCAAACAAAGATTGTTCTGAAAAATAAATTATAAATGTACCGTTACAAACCTTCAATATTGTAGGCACCCAGTCTAGAACAGATAATCAAACAATCCAAAGCAATGGCGCAACAAATGGCGGAAGTCAAGATAAACAAGCAAACACAAAATTGGACATAACAAATAGGTTAATTAAGTTAGAGTTCAACAAAAATAATTCACAAATTATGTAATTCTCCAGTTTGCCGCAACACCCACTAACTACATAAACATTGTCGCATATATAGTGAATGATTCCATTTACTAAAATTACAAAACGAAACATTATCCGTCATTCCAATAAATCACACACATTATCTCTTTCTTGGATTTATTGATTCAGTTCGGTGAGTTACTGTGCTTACCTCGTACATTTGCTTCTATTTGTTTTCTGTTCCACATTTGCCATAAAATAAAAGTATATCCACTCACATTATTATCTAATCGCATCCCTTGTGAAACCTGACTGGTTAAAATGCCTACGGAAATTTTACCAACATCTAGCTCCAAGCGTCCGGCAAAACGGTCCTATACCCCCATTGATCCACTACTAAAAAAATCCAGCGTCCCATGCGATGTAAGTCAAACTGAACCTAACAAACATGTTCCCATCGTAATCGTTGAAGACGTGATGAAGTCTTTCCCGACTAGACAAGATGCAAGTCATTGCAAGCACAGTGACGACTTGAAAGGCCTTTATGATAACCTTAAGATTCTCAGCCCTCTCAAATGCCTCATCAATCCACATAATACTGAAACATCATATCATCTCAATGTAATGAACAATATCACCGACTATGTAGCCTCCGAAGTTTTTGAACGCATTAAGCGCTCTAACAATGTTATAATCTTAAATGTTTCCGATGCCTGCCCTCTACAAACTATGAAATGTAGCCTTCTTAAAGCTAGCAATATGACTGACGTCCCATGCTCATGTACAAGACTGAATAAAGGCCCCCATGGCCTAAGTACACCGGTACTATTCAGGTTCAACACACCAACGGAGGCACAAGGCTTTCTAAATTCATCCAGCATGATTAGACTAGACCCTGTGTACAAAAATATAAAGTTAGTACCAGATAGGACTCCCTGTCAACGTATGTCGGGCAAGTCCAGCAAGAAACCTCTATTATTTAAGCGTCGCGCTAAATCTAACATCGATAGCCCAAAAAGTTTATTTGACAAGAAGATTATAAAACCATATCCCTCAAAAACATCGGTTGTACCCATTAAAAGTCGAAATACTGTAAAAGCTATTGAGGAAGATAGCAACAATACGCCTAGTACCCACGTTATTGACTTGGATTTACCAGATCCAAAAAGCGGCACTCTGCGTAATAATGTTGGCAGGAAACTTATGATGAGCTCAGTAACACCAGTTTTACGCTCATCAGATAAAACTACTAATAGCTGGGATGCTGCAAGAAACATTAAAAAATAATAATAGTAGCTACACACTAAACACCCAAGCAGTTGACTTGGATTCATTGGAAACAATAAGCAATGAGTTGCTCCCTGACATTGGCTACAACACTTATACTAAGTCACAAACCCAGACATCTGACGACGATTTCAGTATCGAATACTTTATTCAGCCTGAAGGGCAAACAATAAATGGAAAGCCACAGGCTTCCCAAATATCATCACAACATCCACGGACAAGTAAAGGAAACTCACCCTCCAGAAAAACCTCTATAACACAAAATATACATAAATTCGACTATACAACATTGATAAACTGTCCTCGCAGATGTGAGGGCATTCTTGGGCCTGCCCCACACATACCTGAAATCTGTTCAGCCGGCCAAAGAAACCGTATGAAACAGAACCATTTTTTGCAATCACGCCGGTTCCCCAACCGGCAACCTCATCCACACTAGGATTCACTACAAATATTATAAAACTGCTTCCACTGCTTGCAACTACCTTACTACTCCAGATGCAACTTTGACAGACGAGACAACCCAAGACACTTCGTCAAAGATCCACTCGGAGACACAAACATCAGCCAACCTATCAGTAAACCGGCTGGCGTTTCGATCAAAACATCAGGTACCCTACCCGACGATAGTTCAAAGTCATTCATCTCAATTAATGCTTTGATACCCAACTTGTTCAAAACACGTGTTCTATTGCAGGACCTTAAACATCACCAAAGGTCACAGTTGCTCGTCGTCTCAATTAACGCTAGGTCACTTATAAACAAAATCAACTATCTCAAATCTATTATGATCATTACTAAACCCAGTGTGGTATTGATTACCGAAACTTGGTGTAAACCAACTATATCAGACGACACAATACATATCGATAATTATACTCTCTTTCGAACTGATAGGCAAAACACTAGTGGAGGTGGCACCATAATCTACACGCGTTCCGATCTGAAGGCCTGTAGGTCCAATAATGAACAACTAGGTGAGACAGGGGGATTCAACATGGGTAAGTATAGCCATTGGCCATCAAAAGTACCTACTTGAAGGATGTATATACAGACCACCCAACGCTAACAGCATCTATGACAAAAATCTAAGCACCCTGTTCTTCTTGGCCTCACAGCAACCCCACGTATCCAAACTAATCGGTGGAGACTTTAGTTTGTCGAACATCGACTGGATGTCGCCACACACTTCACAACGACTCTCAAAATTGATAGAGATGATAGAATTTAGTGTTTGGACACAACAGGTCCAAATCCCAACTAGGGGCCACAATACCATTTATATGTGTTGTAGCATGGTGCGTATATGACAAAGTCCCGCGCGCTCCTTGACCAATGCGTTACAGTTCCAAAAAATGGCTAAGGGTTAGCAGAATGGATCACTGTGCATGTTCAGACGCGAGATAGGACCAAGGGCACTTGGAACTTGGGTGTTGAGGAGAAGGCAATAGTTTTGTGCCAGTAAGTTCCATATTTGTCTTGCACATATTTTTCTGCAACTAGAGTAGTAATAAGCACGTTTAATTACCAACCCACAAATAATCTCAACTCAAATGGACTTAAAAAATACAAATATCGAAGGTACACCAATGAAACGTGGAAGCATATCGAGGCACTCATTCGATGCATAAGATGGGACTCTTATCTCACTACTGGAAATATTGACACAGCCATCTCAGTCCTCTACAGCAATCTGATCAGTTGCTTAGACTGCATAGCCACATACGTAGAACGAGTGTCTGATGTTAACAATGCACGCCCACATATCCTTAAATGTCTTAGGAGAAAACTGAGGCACCTGAGTCTTCGGTACTACAAGCATCATGACAGATCATGCCTGTAAACTGGCATGCTCTCATGTACAAATTGTTACTTGAGAATAAATTATTATTATAACTGCATTATATAATGTATTCAAAATAGTCGAAAATCCTGACAGTGCCCAGCACAAATACTTACTCAATATGGAAACAAAAGGATTGAATAGTATCAACCCAATTTCCTCAATGATCAAGCTATTCAAATCTCGTGTTGATCCAAAATCTAATAAACTTCTCGCACTATTCATCACAAACGACGGTATTGAAGACGACCCAGCTTCCATTAGCGAACAATTTGGTAACTACTTCTCTGCATGCTGTTCCACAGTAACCGGAGCCACTGCGAAACCCTTATCCATGATGACATCTAAGCGTCTCTTCACAGTAGAAATTACCAGCACAAATATCACGAGAGCCATTGCCACGCTGAAAAAATCTAATGATAATGGACCTGAGGGTATTCCAGCATCCGTCATGAAATATGGTGGAAGAGAGTTACCACTTCTCTGCCTGAAACTATTTACCCTGTCTATGGACAATGGGCATTATCCAACCATATGAAAAACATTGTTCATAACTCCACGATTCAAAAGTATATCACGCACCGTTATAGAAAACTACAGGCCAATTAATACGACATCCGTTCTGTCCAGAATCATGGAGAAAGTAATTCATAAACAACTGTCATCATTCTTACTTTCATAAAACCCGAACAATCCATGTCAACATGGGTTCATGGAAAAACACTCTTGTGCTACATCCCACTTGGAATTTTTCGATTACATAACACTTGGAAGAGACAAAGGTTTCTCAATTATTGTACTTTATTTTGACTTCAGTAAAGCATTTAACAGTGTCCCCCCCACAACCTTCTTCTCTCAAAACTACACTCTTATGGCATACGAGGCCCACTACTAAGTTGGTTTAAATCATTCCTCACAGGGCGCCGCCAAATTGTAAGGATCGGCTCTAGCTACTCAAAGCCAGTAAATGTATCCAGCGGAGTTGTACAAGGAAGCGTAATTGGACCATTACTCTTTCTTCTCTTCATCAACGATGTGTGCCAGCAATTTGTGCATGGTAAAATCTTCCTCTTTGCAAATGACTTAAAGGTTGCCTATTTATTCCCACCCACTACAAATAAAAACACTATTACTAAAATAATGCAAAAAGAAATTGATAACTTATCAGAATGGACCAAAATATGGCATCTCCCCCCTAAACATGCACAAAAGTGGATACATTTCCACTGGTCGCAGATGGAACCTCAGTCTCCACCTATGCAAAATGCAAATAAAACCTCTAAGCCTCGCTCAAGATTTGGGGTTTAGATATACTGATAGCATTAACTTCTCGAAGCATGTTGCATTTCAAACTTCCAAAGCGAGGAAGTTAACTGGATTTATAAGAAAAAATTTTCTTAATTTAAACTCAAAAATATTACTATACACAAAGTGTGTTCGTCCAATATTAGAATGCGGTTGTCTACTCTACAGCAACTGTAGACGCTTAGATTTGATGAAAATCGAGCGAATTCAACGAGCATTTACTAAGAGCTTATTAGGTGACTACGGCACACAAACTTATCAACAACGATGCGATAAACTACAGCTAGAACCCCTTTGGTTCCGACGCTTGAAACTAAACCTTACTCTCATGTACCGCCTTATTGGTGGCGCAACTTACGCGTCGACATCACAGCGCATCCTCTACACCTCCACACATAATCTACGTAATAAGGAAAACACTATTACTATCCAGCGATGTCGCACTAAGCTACGCCAGAGCTTTATCACAGTGAGATTTGCGACTCTATGGAATAACCTTCCCAAGCACATTCGCTGCAGCAAGTCGTTAGCCGTGTTCAAAACACTACTTCAAGAATACCTCTCAGGTGAAGGTCTATGTAACCTCCTCAACTCCCCTGAAATTACTGATCATACACATAAACAAGGTCCCAGCCCCGTATAAACAGTTTTAAAATATATCAAATGCATTCATAATACACCATATGCCTAAGGATTCATAGTTAATAATGCATATTTTCAAATTGTTCCGACCCACACGCATACACCTTAATCCACTTATGCGAAAACTCATAATTTGATTACACTGATAACTCTCCTTATCCATCTTCTATCATCAATTATACACCAATTCACTACTTCGATGACAAGTTGACCTTTTAATTATGTTGGGTTTATTAGTTGTCTAATAACCCTATCCACATTGAATCCATACTGTAATTATCCATTGATTTTCAACACCATATACTTATTCATGTACACACACACACGCACACTTCTTTATTCTGAAATTTCACCCCTTTAATATCACTTGAGTGAAAATTCACAATTTCATCACACTGTTAATTGCACTGTTTGATCTCTCCATTACTATAATTCTCTATATATTTTACATGGTTATTAGTGCATATTTTCACTCTGTTCCAATCTACTTTACTATTACTATTATTATTATTTTCTGTCTTCTGTCATCACTTATAAACCAATTCAAAATTTTGATTACAACTTGACCTCTTAATTATATTGGGTTTATTAGTTGGCTAACAAACCTATTTATGCAAAGTCTAAGCAACGACTACGCATTGAACTCTTTAGAATTTTTCTTTGTTTTTCATTTTTTCATTTTTCTCTTTTTTTATTCACACGTCCTACATCACATTAGCGTTAATACTCTTAATACTACTTCGCTAATTTGATTTATTGAATTATTATACTCAACTGATGAAGCCCAAAATGGTTTCTTCACAACGCTTATTGCAAATGAGCAGTATGTGATTAAAATAAATAAATAAATTCAAATGACCAGTTGAAATAGAGTCGGAAGAGGCTTTAAGGTAAAGACATCTCAGAGTTGTATGCAGGAATGGTCAACAAAGGTGTGTTCGTTAATTTCTTCCACACGTTTACTGAAAACTTATGGAAGGTCCCTTATTATGCTCAATTTATACTCGTTCAACTTGATTTCACATCTTTGTTTTTACTTACATTCGGATTGTATACAAATCAGTGAATTGATCATTGAGATGGCTGACTAAAGTTGATCATAATTAATAGTAATAAATTGGTAATAGTCATTATATATATATATATCAACGGTGAGGTAAATGTAATATTGCAACACTAGCAAGTATTTAGTAGGCGTTCTCATCTCTTATTATGTCCTAAATTCCTCCTTTTCCCATGGTTGCCAGTTACTGGTCGTTTATCTATCGATAGTTAGTAGCAAGGTTGATTTCGTAAAATGGCAATAACGGTATTTAATATTTACCATGTATTGAAGGCATCATCGCGTATACGAAAGTAGTCGGTAAGCACGGTGTTTATCGAGCAAATACTAACACAGAATTGTTGTCAAAGGCAACACCACACACAGCTAGGTGTTGGTGATATGCACCAAGTATCCTCATGATATATTTATCAGATAGTCAGTTTCCCCGACTAGAATAACTAGTCTTCTACACAATAAAAGTAAAATTCTTATTTCTACCAGTAATGATTTTCAAATGTAATTTGCTAATATTTATAATCTACATAAGCTGTTACTTGTAATAGTGTGTATTTGCATTGCATATTTTCTTAAATCTTATCACCGATCTCTATTCCCTTCCATTAATACTAACTCTGTTACTACCTCCCCCACTCTGGGATTTGTTTTGACAATTTAATCTCTATCTGCTAATTAAAGCATGACAACTTGAACTGACGTACGCATGTACCAAGTTCTACGTTGTAACTGTCTGTATTTGTATTGCTACGAATGCAGTGCATCGTCATGAAATATATTCATATCCACTTCAGATGCACTCAAAGAAGCACACCATGTCCCCTACACATAACAGGAAATTCGATAGTTTACGCGAGTACAGACCCATGGTTTCAGAATTCTGTTAATAGGGTCTGTTAATGACCCTCCCGCAGGTTCACCTACGGAAACTTTGTTACGACCTTTGCTTCCTCTGAATAGTCAAATTAGGTAGTCTTCTCGATATCAGTTGAGCAGCAGTAATTACACTACAACGACACCAACCTAACGACCCCACTAAACCATTCAGTCGGTAGGAGCGACTGGCGATGCGTTCAGGCGACTCTTCAATCGAATGTGACTGTATTCAGAAACATCTAGCTGACTAGTCCAAAATAAGGTAAAGCGCGACCAGTGAATTCCACAGTTAGCTGCAGTTCAGAGATGTATCCAGACTTGTCACTACAGTCAGTCGCGACATCTGCTGGGAATGTTCAAGTGTTAACGAATATTGATCAAACTCATTCATGAATATTAACTACGAGGTAATGTAGGTAACTGAAGAAATGCTGCAAAGCCAAAGAATTCTTAAAATAAATGTCCTTTTAGAAACAAAGTAACTCGAGAGTTGAAAATGATAGCAGCTCATAAAGAAACTACATTGTTTTTATTCAAGTACAGACATGAAGTAAATATAGTTCAAAAATGAGTGGGGCATAGCTAAGACCGATTTGAAAATAAAATTAGTCTTGTCAGTATTTCTTTTTAAAATCGAATGTTACGAAATCAGCCTGTTTGTTGGTTTCTTTCTTCCATGAAATACTTGAGTGAATGCGGAGGACTAATGGAATGAGGTACCATCCTACAGAATCAAAACTGCTAGATAAAAAGTTATTGCATAATACCAGTGATGAATTCACACTGACGTCTGCAGAAGTGCGGACATTTCATCTGGAGTGAAAAGATCCGTTAGCACCATCACCTGCAGAACAATTAACTTTGTTTGAAATATAAATTGCAGTAATTGACAAATATTTTAACGATAGTCTTTGTAGTTTCGAGTTAGATTACGCCGAGGGGTCATTAATCCCGGTTTGGTAATACGTATAATTAACTTTATGGAAACAATAGTGATGAGTTTCTGGCTATATATTTACTCAAATTCAGACAGTGTCGTGAGCTAGGTATTCTCTCATGCTCAAGGATTTATCGTGGCTACTATGCGCTTTTATTTGCGAACTCCTTTGTACATATGGACGTGTGTCTAGCTGTTTTTTCCTTTTACTACAGTCTAGAGAACTACACTAATGCGACCTTCACATTATTTACTCATTATTGATCCTCTTCATTCTCCTTACTTGCCAATATTTAAAACAATTTCGCTTAGACGTGTAATAGTATCCCTGTCCTGCTCGAGGGACTGTATAGATAACCATTACTATTAATGCTATATAATCCCTATATTACAGAGTATTCCTACTGCGTTATTCTTGTTTTGATTGTTGAAAAGTATTTGACACTTTAATTACCAGCAGCAATAAGAACACTTAAAATACTCCTGGGTTACTTAAATTATTGGATGAATGGTAACGTTATGTTTGTAAACGAGATTGAGTCATTGTTCTGAGTTATAAATAATTAATACTTAGATTGCTTATTAAATGAGCTCATTAATCCAATTAATGTAGTTTCAGGAACAACGGATTAACACTAAATTTTGAGGGACAATTAAAATTTAAATATTATTGGTTAAACAATTCTAGTATTACAATAGGGTGCTATTGAAATGTCTAAATGTAACGACAATTAGATGAATTGTTTTGCTAACAATTTATGCTAATCATAAACAAGAAGTAGTTTAGCCACATTTCATTCTACAGGTATTTTGTCCCATCAACATGATAGTCATGATAAATATTTGCATAATGAGTTATTTTGCTGTAGTAATTACTAGAAATTCGACATAACCACAGGACCAGCTTAAGCACAAATCAAAAGACTCTGAACACGGGTAAACGTATCATGGGTGGAACTAAACTTTACTGGTGAACATAATCAGCTGGTGTACACCCGGTATATGACCAAGTTACATTTGTCGTATTACCAGAGCAACTCCTAACGATTAAACCCACTCTAATGAATCAGAAGGCAATGATAGATAAAAGGGAAGTTGTATTTGATCGTATACAGAGCAACATTTAGGACGGCTGACTAGAGAGAGGGAGATGTTACCTACAGTGCGTCGCGACCGCTAAAATAAACATGGTTAGCATAAATGTCGAGTGCCTATGCAACTATTTATTTTGGGGATTATTTACCGCTACAGCCCGCTCACCCCCTAATGGGTTTGTGAGGACCCTAGGACGTCCCAGCTTAAAGATAAAACCATGTGTGTTAGACATTGGTAAACGTTCCTTTGATAGCTCGCGATGTTGTGCAGCTTCTGGGCGTCAGTGCCTACGCTAGGGTGTCGTTAAACTAAAGATTGTACATAATATGCTTTGCTTCCGCGTCCTTCTGTTCGTTTCCAGACAACCTAAAAGTCCAAAAACAAGAAAATTTTGAAGTCTGTGCACTTCATATACAAAATAAAATTTGGTAGCTGAATACGGCTATAAAAACGTGTAAACTATCGACAACACTAATATTAATAAAAAAACCTTCAATAACACGGAAATCTGTAAACTGCATGTCGTAAAGTGAAAAGAACAGTCTTATTCAATTTTTTTCTTTTACATGACACAGGGAGTGAGGAATTAGGAGAAAATTAGTAGACATAATATTAGTCCAAGTGTTCTGAAAATCGCGCATTCCCATTAGAACATGTAACTCTCGGCGTTATGGAGCTCTTCAAAATTCCCACTTGCTTGTTGGTCGTTGCTTGGGGAGTAGCAACTTCGTTTACGACAAGTTTCGGGGGTGTCGTGCCTTCAAGATAGGCTGCTTCGAGGCGGTCAATGCTGATTTGCTCCTCGTGGCCATTTTTGTCGGTCGTATAGTACTTTGTTTCTCGTTTTAAGACCTTGTATGGTCCTTCGTAAGTCGCTTCGAGAGGTCGGCGTAGAGAATCACGACGTAGGTAAACGTGTATACCATATTTTAAGGCGGGTTGGATAAAAGTGTCTGTCGACTGTTGTCGAGTTTGGACTGGCTTAACTGAACGCATAGCATTTGTAAGCCGGCTCACATAAGAATTGATGTCTAGGTTTGTTGAGGTGGAAGCGGTTTCCACAAACTCACCTGGTAGTCGAAGAGTCGTTGCGTAAACTAATTCAGCCACACTGCACCCAACATCCTTTACAGTGCTGCGAATTCCGAGTAAGACTAGTGGCAAAGCGTGGATCCACTGCGTGATGTTCGTAGCTGGAAGTGATGCTTTCAGCTGTCGATGGAATCTTTCTACCAAACCGTTAGATTGTGGGTGGTAGACAGTTGTTCGGAAGCGCGTTGCTCCAAGAAGTTTTGTCAGAGAGTGGAACAATCCAGATTCAAACTGACGTCCACGGTTTGTCGTTATTGAAGATGAACAACCAAAATTCGCGATCCATCGTTCGACGAAAGCGCGAGCAATCGTTTCACTAGTGATGTCTTTCAATGGAATCGCTTCTGGCCAGCGTTTAAAACGGTCCACGCATGTCAAAAGATAAGAAAATCCACTCGATTCTGGTAAGGGTCCTACCAAATCAAGGTGGACGTGGTCGGATCGAGCGTTGGGAGTTGGGAAAGTGCCAAGAGGGCATTTGTTGTGCTGAACTACTTTGTTCTTTTGCCAGGCCACGTAGGACTGTGCCCATTCTTTGACTTCTTTATTCATCTTTGGCCAGCAGAATCTCTGAGCAATCAGTTTAGACGTAGCACGAACTCCAGAATGAGAGAGTTTGTGCAATGTGTCAAAGATGATTCGTCGATAACTCTTGGGGACGATTGGACGGGGTGTACCTGTAGAAGAATCGCAAATTGAAGTTTTCTTACCCTTTCTAATAGTCTTTGTTTGAAGTTTGAGCGTTGTTATGAATAACGAGTGTTCCTTGACTTTTTATGTTGTTTTTACTTCGTAGTGAACAAACTATAAATCACTGATGTAGTCTGTTTATATTCTGCATGCAATAGTTGTATAATTTCATTTACTTTTTTGATTTACACTTGCGGATGATGCTGTGGTGGCCTGATTTTGTTTCAATTATGTTGTGCAAAGGAAGTTCAACAATTTAAAACCAAAGTTTGCATAACCTACGCCGTATTAACAACTGAGATCCAGAAGCTGTTTACTGATATATATCGAACATAATCAGAGTTTATTGGAGTTCAGTTGTGATATGCTGGGCACCTAAAGAGGACTGATTATCTTCGAGAGCTACTTATCTATAGACTATTTCAGTATTTTTGGTTATATTCAGGGTGAACAATTTATTTCTAATATTATTCAGTCCCCCTTTCCCCTATCCTCCCTTTTGACACATTAAGTGTTAGTATATCATTTCTTAATAATGAACTATGGTTAATCAATTGTGTATACGTACTTTAGATAATATTTACTATTACTCCTATTATGTATTAATGTTAGTCTCCTACTTGGTTAGAGGTGTGGTCTGGCTTTGTATACATATAAGGGAATGCTTGGAAATACAATATTATTCTGATTCTGCCTAGATGGTCTATCGTTTTGTTCTTCTATCTCTGGTTCGGGACTGAGTGGGCATAGGGCAGACGCGCATTTATCGACTAGACAAACGTAATAGGTGTTTCTCTCAACCGACTAATTTTCTTTGGGCCATAACAAGTTGCACTTGAACTTTGGTATCGGCTTGCCTGAAACGTGATAATCTGTGCATCTATGTAGTGAACGATTTCCATACGTCGCAGAGCCAACTAGTCAAACAACATAGGTGACGTGTAAAGAAGTGTTGACACATTTCACTGTATTAATAACATTTTGACTATAAATAACAATAACGCTGATAACTTGTACGTATGATGACTCACTTATTAATTAAACAAGAACCAAGTCCGAGAATCAAGGCTAGAAATCTGTGAGCATAAGTCATTAAGCCTATACTCAAGATCGAAAGACTATGGGAAGATCAAGGTCACGTATGAGTTATCGCGTATGTGGTTAAACACCGGGCCTCCGGTTTTCGCGCATGTTATGCATTATCGGGTCATCTTAGAAAATGCTTGTTTATATATTTTTCAGCAGATTTTGATCTTCTAATCTTCATTTTTTTCATCAATAAGCTTATATGCTTCATTTCATGCTAAACAAAGGGATCTTATCCTACGCTGCAAACTCTAAGTTGCCAAATATTGATTAAACCCGAATTTAGTATTTAAAAGCAAGGAAGCGTCAAGTAAATTAAAACATTTTATAATTAACGTTTATATTTTGGTTCTATTCCACTTTTAACCTTAAACGACTTATGTTTAGAACTTATGATCGGGTCAGGTGCACAATTGTGCACCCATATTTATGTCATTAATGACGTAAATATGCAGTAATATCGTAACACATGTTACTATATGCTCAGCTTTTACGTATTATTTTAATAGTTGGATCACTGTACTAGACGTTTATGCAGCTGTTATTTAGCACTCATCGAAGTTCATATCATTTAAATAATATATCAGATACTAAACTTTAGTTAGCTAAAATTCTTGGTCAATTTAGGTCAAAGTTCGCTTTCATCAAGCAACATTCTATGGCGAAATCACTGTACATAACAACATCATAGTGGATTTTGCTTTGCTAAACTTAGGAAGTTCAGTCTCGTCGATATAAAATTAGATAATAAATTCAGTCAGCAACTCGAGAAATGATACCTAGGCTAGAGACACAGTTTGCAATATAAAAATGTTATAACGCATGGAAAAACCGTTGATATCTCAACGTGATTGGGGTGCCTAGTCGATCTATGCACGTCTGCCATATGCCCACTCGGTCCAAAGCCGGAGATAAAACACAAGACGACAGACCAACCGGGCTAAATCATATTATATTTCAGACATCCCTCTACATATACACAAAACCTGACCACACAGTCAACCAATTAGGTAACTAGCATCAATACAAAATAGGAGCAATGGTGGATGTGAACTGGAGTAACGTATACACAATCAATTAACCATAGTTCATAGACGACAAACGATATAACAGTGGTTAATGTGTCAAATGGGAGGACAGGGCAAAGGGAGCTGAATGGTAATAGAGATAAATTGTTTACCTTGAATATAACCTAAAATACCGAAATAGTCTACAGACAAATATCTTTTGAAGATAATCAATCTTCTTTAGGTGCTCTGCCTATCAAAAAATAAGACAAAACAACCATGAGTACGATCACAGTGCGATGAGCCAAGGTCACCAAAGTGCAGAAATTAATTTTGCCGTCAAGTGTGTCGTAAAAGGTCTGCAAACAGAAAAGGAAGCTGAACTTACGGATACCTTATTAGATGACTATGAATATCGTTGAGTGTCTTGTAGTGCAGATTTACTAATGTCAGTCGATGGTTGATGGCTAAGATCAGTGGTGAGCTTACGTAAGGTGAGTGCTGACGGTCCGAGTAAGTCTTCAAAGATATATTAAAACCGGGTCCAGCAGTTAAGCCTACTGAAGGATTTTCACAAGTATTATCGTTAAGTAAACACAAGCTAATTAGAAGCAAACCATTCTTTATGCTTACTTTGGATCCTGTTTTATGCTTTGTCCAGTCATTATGATTACTACGCAAACAAATCGTTGAGTTGAGCTAATTATAACTATATTGCCTCTGCTCTAATATAAGATATAACTGATAAGGGAGCTCTGAACAAAACAGAGGCTAGTGTCACTTTATCTGGTAGGTTTGACATAAATAGAGTGTAGTGGTATGCTATAATTGCGCGCCATATATTTTCTTGTTCGTAAGTTTGACAATTACAAGAACATTATTAAAGGTTCCCATAAAGTTTTGGGATAAGAAACCTCTAAATCCAGTGATAAAAGTATGTTTCAACTCGGAAACTAAAAGGATTATTGAAATATTAAGTCCCTTACTTGCTTATTAGAGGCAAGAAGCAAAGTGTAATATTATTTATAGAAACTTGGATTTGAAAATAACATCTTTCATGAAAGCCAAGAAACCAACTTCAAGTATCTTAAATCAAGAGTTCCCCAATATAACCACCTACGGATTTATTGATAACAATGAGGTTACTAGTTCGCTTCATCCAAACATACGTCACTAAGTTGTCTCAAGGACTGCAAAATAAACCTTTGTTTTGATTGATGAGGATATAGAAAAAAATTCTACAATTTAAAAGGACAGACGTAAAAAATCCTCCTACTACAACTCGCAGTACAAGTGATAAATATAACAGAATCATCACCACCTCGAAATGTCGATGAATTTCGCGTAGTAAGACCACTATATTATCATTTAAGGTTGTATTATAACTATAAAATTCAAGTTAGTTTAACTACAGTCAATTTAATGGATACTGGCCAGGCTTAATCTAGTTAGTAATTTAGAGAATTAACGAGCGTCATAGGAGATAATGATAACTAACATACGTTGCCATATGCTTCACGGTGATAAACTTGCTGATTATAATGAATACCGCCTACCGTGTCTATGAATAACTTTTGGAAAGCAAAGGTCACTTAGCTATCGGTATTTCGCACTTAAAATATGGTAATGGAACTCTATATGCACATGAGATTGTTCAAAGGATCTGATATCAGCTAGGCCTTTGATTAGTTTTCCTTAGCACAGTTTATCACGCATATTTTCCGTTTCGGTTGTAATAGCTGTAAGTGGCTATCTTCTAAACAGTCTACGGCCTTGTAATAAATGCAGTCTGAAGAAAACTTGACTTTAACTTATTTGGTGGTGCTGTCGAAAAATACTGATTATCGAAAGCATAACACTACGAGTAAATGATATTTAAACGACATAACCCCACTGTACCAAGCACCACTTAAAATAAGATACTTCCTGGAAATCTGATTATGTGCATTCCAATATGGCAGTCAGCCATTAGAGAAGTTAAGGGCAACATTATGTGACGAAGTAGTTTAGTTGGAAGGTATTACAAATTAGAAAAAATACGTAAAGGAAAAAATTGGAACTTAAGGTCTTTAATTCCATAAGCGAAGGAACGTTTTATCGCGAGCGGCGTTGTGTTGGGGCATGACTTAACCTTACAACATTGTTGGTAGCTTCATGGAACAAGCTGTCGACGATTCGTTGTGATCCATCGATTGCTTGGATTGCTCGCGTTGGGTCTATTTTGTTTAGGTGTGCGATGCGTGCACGAAGACGCTGATACTTATTGCGGAATTCAACACTCGCTTCCGGTACTTGACGGACAACTCGTGGCAACTCATGAAAAACATTATAACTTCTAGTCCAGCGTTCACTATTGCATAATATATCTAGAAATAAAAACTGTAACAAACTAAAGTACCGGAATGCAATAATGAGGATAAAAACGTGGACACGATGTGTCTACACGGAAGTCTGTATGCACAATAAAACCAACACGTGCAAGTATCAAGATGGAGATCGACAAAAAATCTGTGGTAGCCTTCCTTAAACTTTGCGGTAGTTACGTTCGCAAAGAAATCGTCAAGCCGATGACGCTCGTAGTCTTTAACAACCTTTCTTTCTGCAAAGGGTGTCAGGCGCCTTAATATAACCTTAAGGCTTTCAGGAATCTAAATGGAATAACGGTATCTGGATAGGACTTACATCATATCTGTAATATTTAGAAAGCATAAACGTGCCTTGCATATGTTTTCTTTGTGTGTCATGGTCAATCCATCTCCAAATTTTCCAGACTGTCATTTCTATGGGGTCGTTTTTCCTCAAGTAACGCTTCAGTTGTCGATGAGAGTTTCCCACCCGGTTGTTGGTATTGTTACCCATCGATAGGGTGAATCTATTGTGAGAAGCAGCCCAGTATGTCCGTGACCTCAACCAATATGAACGTATATATGCGCCAGCAGCCCGATCAATAAGGTCTATAATCCGGACGCAATGCCAAAATCTAAACAATAATTTAACATTAAGTAACATACGTGGCGTAACTACGCGTATGAGCCATTCGATACAACCATTTTTTGACAAGTGGGCTTGAAAACTAAACGGTAGCTTTTGTCCATATAATGAACTTACTTTCTTCCGGAAGCTTTGGCACACGTGAAACAAGCATAGAATGATTGAGGCTCTTGGGAACTCTTAGTTCAGAGCACGAAGTTGTCCAGGTGCACAGTCAACAGTAAAAGTGATTGTTTTCGATGTGTCACCCAATATATTTTTGAACGACTGGAGAATCTGCTTTATGTCTGTTCGTTTTTCGGTTCGCGTCAATGCGAATAATACAGTTCATCCTCTGCCAAAACCATCAGTTATTACAAACTGATACAAAGGCCACCTATAAGTTTTCATAAAAAATACTACATAAGACATACCCCATTTTATTGGTTTTATACGTGGATTCTATACCAACAACCTCTGGGAACTTTCCATAAAGACTAACCATGTCGTTCCGTGCAAAGATGATTTTTGAAACATTACCACCACTGTCCCGAAGGACCTCAACCTTCCCAATTGTACTTGAACGTCGTATAAGGTCATTAAAATTACCAATACCTGGACAATTTACACATACATAAATCTTACGTTCGTAGACCTTTGTCCTCATATTTCTGATATCACTGTAAAGGAGGACCTTGCCAAGTTCCGAATGCGCCAGATCCATAACTTCGAGGGGATCCGTGTTCCTCTCGACAAAAGGTTGAATAACACAACGCTCAGTATCGCACAATCTACGTCTCGAGCAATCTGTTACCATAAAGGTGGTAGTGCATGGATGGTTATGCTTTGTCTGGAAGTGTGATATTTCATATCCAGCTGGAGAGTACCGCACTCTTATTTTTGACTGGCAACCTAAATACTTACACCTAATAGAGCATTAGTATCATAAGAGCAAACAAACTCGCCCCTTATTACGAAGTCCAGCACCCCGAGGAGGACGTGAGATAACGAACGTGCATTGGTATAGCGCATACTGGTACTTCATGTCACCGGACCTGTCTAGGTAACGACTTGAAGTGACAACGTAGTAAGTGTTCGACTCCTGAAATAGATTACTTAATTTTAATAACACTTACACTCATGAACTCCTCCAGTGCCTGATGAAACTGTATCCAAGTAGGAAAGGTTCGAGACAGAATAATTCGTTGGAAAAGTTCACCTACGCTGGACGATCCGCCCACAACAATACTAGAGCTAGCACTCGGCAAGTTGTTTTCAGGCAACATCCAGCCAAATTATAACAATACTTAATGATGGGAGTCATTATAAACCAGTTGAATTTATACCATGCTTAGACAAAGCACTGTCAGGCGCACTTAACACCAATTGATGTTGATTGGTTCTTGATCCAGTAAACCAAAATACTGGGCAACATTTGGCATTGTGCACATAAAGGTAAAGTCAAAAATCTGAGGTTCAGCGAGGCTGCATTTAGAGATGACATTTATAAATTACATAATTGATCATCTGGATGTCACCAAACAGACATTTCACTCCATTGTTTCATAAAGCTATGTACTGTCTAAAAAATATTAATGCTAGCACACAGCTGTATGAAAAGGACATGTCAAACAGTGTGGATGTATTCAACTGCAGGAATACACATTAATTATAGTAGTTATGAAGAAATGACATTTCAAACCGTCCAAAAGTATCCAAGTGTCATATTATCGGTTTAACAGACAAGAATTAAAGGCAAAAATTCACGTATGTCTACAAATTTACACTTTAAGTAGACTATTTAGGCTGACTTTATAGACAGGTGACGTATCAAAGTATGCCCAGGTCACGACCCTGGAATGTACTGCTGTCAAACCAGACAAATTATGGTAGGTCAATTAGTAAATAAATACACATGTCTATTTATTACACCAGACAGGGGTAAAATGTTACATTGTCGTTCACCATTGAAATTGGCCTTTATTTACGCTTAACTGGTTGTTTGGGTAGTGTCGTAATTTGTTAACAGGGATTGACATTGAGTGGCATATTCCTTGAATTTGCCTCCAACTACCTAAAGAAACCAACCAATAGGAATCAAAATAGAATTTGAGCGCAATTTTCGACGGTGACTGTCTTTAGTTATTTTGCTCAAGATCACAGAAATATCATTTAGCGGAAATTTGAAACACGATGACGATTATCTTGGGCAATAAAAAGTGAATCGGTATGGAATACCCCGTCATAAAGATACCGAGTATTAGAAATGTTCATGTATTCCATTCCAACAAGGATGATATGTAAAAAGAGCAGGACTATAATATAGTGACGAACCAATGAAATTACGACTTATCATCTTAAAGTCACTGCTCACAATTTAGATGACGTTAACGACGTTATCGTTAGCAATCTAGTGTCTTGTAAATGGTATTATTAGTCAAGCACTCATTTCGGTTAAACTTTGTGTTCCATTGTGCAAGAGTTAACCTTTCTGAATCATAATGACCATGCCTGTATACTGGCGTGAATTCTGTACAAAATATCAGAATAATAATAATAATATAAAGGAGAAAGATTTACTCAAAAGAAAAAGTTAATATGATAATGGGACGTTAAAGACCTTGTAGAAAAGCTAAGAAAAGGGCAACAAACAAATATTCCGATATCAAACGACAACTAGGTGGGGATGATAGGTATTGATGGAATTCGTTAAGAGAGGTTAGTCCGTGGTTGGTCCGAGGATGTCAGTATGGAGAGATGATGTGTGCGTGTGTGATCTCTATCTGGGTATTGTTCATGCGAGATAATTTTGACAGGTATGTTGTGTTTTACTTGTACTGATGTTTATTTGCTACTTGTGATACAATGATATCATTACTGTCTGATGTTAGTTGATGAGGAGATGGTGTATAAGTATTTTTGTTTTATTTATTTGATTCCAGGTGTGTTTGTGTGGTGTTGGTGGATTGAATTGATCGAATGTCTTGAAGGGGCATTGTATGACAGTGTGGAGGGTGAGAATAGGCTTATATGCGAGGTTGTTAAATGTGGATTGGATCGGGAGAAGGAGACTGTCTATTGATCGTGGGAGGTATCGTGTGATGTTCGGTGTAGTTGGATTAATGGGTTTCTAGGTGTGAGGATTGTGAGGTGAGTGTGTTGAATTTTTGTGTTTGGTTGTGGTGGTGTTTATTATTTCAATGATGCTAGATAAGTGTTGATTAATGATTTTCACCAAGATCTCTGAGAGGCAATGATAATGATTGTTTTTGTTCGCTAGGTGGTGATAGTATGGATTGATGGAATTCGTTCAGAGAGGTTAGTCCGTGGTTGGTCCGAGGATGTCAGTATGGAGAGATGATGTGTGCGTGTGTGATCTCTATCTTGGTATTGTTAATTCGAGATAATTTGACAGGTATGTTGTGTTTTACTTGTACTGATGTTTATTTGCTACTTGTGATACAATGATATCATTACTGTCTGATGTTAGTTGATGAGGAGATGGTGTATAAGTATTTTTGTTTTATTTATTTGATTCCAGGTGTGTTTGTGTGGTGTTGGTGGATTGAATTGTTCGAATGTCTTGAAGGGGCATTGTATGACAGTGTGGAGGGTGAGAATAGGCTTATATGCGAGGTTGTTAAATGTGGATTGGATCGGGAGAAGGAGACTGTCTATTGATCGTGGGAGGTATCGTGTGATGTTCGGTGTAGTTGGATTAATGGGTTTCTAGGTGTGAGGATTGTGAGGTGAGTGTGTTGAATTTTTGTGTTTGGTTGTGGTGGTGTTTATTATTTCAATGATGCTAGATAAGTGTTGATTAATGATTTTCACCAAGATCTCTGAGAGGCAATGATAATGATTGTTTTTGTTCGCTAGGTGGTGATAGTATGGATTGATGGAATTCGTTCAGAGAGGTTAGTCCGTGGTTGGTCCGAGGATGTCAGTATGGAGAGATGATGTGTGCGTGTGTGATCTCTATCTTGGTATTGTTAATTCGAGATAATTTGACAGGTATGTTGTGTTTTACTTGTACTGATGTTTATTTGCTACTTGTGATACAATGATATCATTACTGTCTGATGTTAGTTGATGAGGAGATGGTGTATAAGTATTTTTGTTTTATTTATTTGATTCCAGGTGTGTTTGTGTGGTGTTGGTGGATTGAATTGTTCGAATGTCTTGAAGGGGCATTGTATGACAGTGTGGAGGGTGAGAATAGGCTTATATGCGAGGTTGTTAAATGTGGATTGGATCGGGAGAAGGAGACTGTCTATTGATCGTGGGAGGTATCGTGTGATGTTCGGTGTAGTTGGATTAATGGGTTTCTAGGTGTGAGGATTGTGAGGTGAGTGTGTTGAATTTTTGTGTTTGGTTGTGGTGGTGTTTATTATTTCAATGATGCTAGATAAGTGTTGATTAATGATTTTCACCAAGATCTCTGAGAGGCAATGATAATGATTGTTTTTGTTCGCTAGGTGGTGATAGTATGGATTGATGGAATTCGTTCAGAGAGGTTAGTCCGTGGTTGGTCCGAGGATGTCAGTATGGAGAGATGATGTGTGCGTGTGTGATCTCTATCTTGGTATTGTTAATTCGAGATAATTTGACAGGTATGTTGTGTTTTACTTGTACTGATGTTTATTTGCTACTTGTGATACAATGATATCATTACTGTCTGATGTTAGTTGATGAGGAGATGGTGTATAAGTATTTTTGTTTTATTTATTTGATTCCAGGTGTGTTTGTGTGGTGTTGGTGGATTGAATTGTTCGAATGTCTTGAAGGGGCATTGTATGACAGTGTGGAGGGTGAGAATAGGCTTATATGCGAGGTTGTTAAATGTGGATTGGATCGGGAGAAGGAGACTGTCTATTGATCGTGGGAGGTATCGTGTGATGTTCGGTGTAGTTGGATTAATGGGTTTCTAGGTGTGAGGATTGTGAGGTGAGTGTGTTGAATTTTTGTGTTTGGTTGTGGTGGTGTTTATTATTTCAATGATGCTAGATAAGTGTTGATTAATGATTTTCACCAAGATCTCTGAGAGGCAATGATAATGATTGTTTTTGTTCGCTAGGTGGTGATAGTATGGATTGATGGAATTCGTTCAGAGAGGTTAGTCCGTGGTTGGTCCGAGGATGTCAGTATGGAGAGATGATGTGTGCGTGTGTGATCTCTATCTTGGTATTGTTAATTCGAGATAATTTGACAGGTATGTTGTGTTTTACTTGTACTGATGTTTATTTGCTACTTGTGATACAATGATATCATTACTGTCTGATGTTAGTTGATGAGGAGATGGTGTATAAGTATTTTTGTTTTATTTATTTGATTCCAGGTGTGTTTGTGTGGTGTTGGTGGATTGAATTGTTCGAATGTCTTGAAGGGGCATTGTATGACAGTGTGGAGGGTGAGAATAGGCTTATATGCGAGGTTGTTAAATGTGGATTGGATCGGGAGAAGGAGACTGTCTATTGATCGTGGGAGGTATCGTGTGATGTTCGGTGTAGTTGGATTAATGGGTTTCTAGGTGTGAGGATTGTGAGGTGAGTGTGTTGAATTTTTGTGTTTGGTTGTGGTGGTGTTTATTATTTCAATGATGCTAGATAAGTGTTGATTAATGATTTTCACCAAGATCTCTGAGAGGCAATGATAATGATTGTTTTTGTTCGCTAGGTGGTGATAGTATGGATTGATGGAATTCGTTCAGAGAGGTTAGTCCGTGGTTGGTCCGAGGATGTCAGTATGGAGAGATGATGTGTGCGTGTGTGATCTCTATCTTGGTATTGTTAATTCGAGATAATTTGACAGGTATGTTGTGTTTTACTTGTACTGATGTTTATTTGCTACTTGTGATACAATGATATCATTACTGTCTGATGTTAGTTGATGAGGAGATGGTGTATAAGTATTTTTGTTTTATTTATTTGATTCCAGGTGTGTTTGTGTGGTGTTGGTGGATTGAATTGTTCGAATGTCTTGAAGGGGCATTGTATGACAGTGTGGAGGGTGAGAATAGGCTTATATGCGAGGTTGTTAAATGTGGATTGGATCGGGAGAAGGAGACTGTCTATTGATCGTGGGAGGTATCGTGTGATGTTCGGTGTAGTTGGATTAATGGGTTTCTAGGTGTGAGGATTGTGAGGTGAGTGTGTTGAATTTTTGTGTTTGGTTGTGGTGGTGTTTATTATTTCAATGATGCTAGATAAGTGTTGATTAATGATTTTCACCAAGATCTCTGAGAGGCAATGATAATGATTGTTTTTGTTCGCTAGGTGGTGATAGTATGGATTGATGGAATTCGTTCAGAGAGGTTAGTCCGTGGTTGGTCCGAGGATGTCAGTATGGAGAGATGATGTGTGCGTGTGTGATCTCTATCTTGGTATTGTTAATGCGAGATAATTTGACAGGTATGTTGTGTTTTACTTGTACTGATGTTTATTTGCTACTTGTGATACAATGATATCATTACTGTCTGATGTTAGTTGATGAGGAGATGGTGTATAAGTATTTTTGTTTTATTTATTTGATTCCAGGTGTGTTTGTGTGGTGTTGGTGGATTGAATTGTTCGAATGTCTTGAAGGGGCATTGTATGACAGTGTGGAGGGTGAGAATAGGCTTATATGCGAGGTTGTTAAATGTGGATTGGATCGGGAGAAGGAGACTGTCTATTGATCGTGGGAGGTATCGTGTGATGTTCGGTGTAGTTGGATTAATGGGTTTCTAGGTGTGAGGATTGTGAGGTGAGTGTGTTGAATTTTTGTGTTTGGTTGTGGTGGTGTTTATTATTTCAATGATGCTAGATAAGTGTTGATTAATGATTTTCACCAAGATCTCTGAGAGGCAATGATAATGATTGTTTTTGTTCGCTAGGTGGTGATAGTATGGATTGATGGAATTCGTTCAGAGAGGTTAGTCCGTGGTTGGTCCGAGGATGTCAGTATGGAGAGATGATGTGTGCGTGTGTGATCTCTATCTTGGTATTGTTAATTCGAGATAATTTGACAGGTATGTTGTGTTTTACTTGTACTGATGTTTATTTGCTACTTGTGATACAATGATATCATTACTGTCTGATGTTAGTTGATGAGGAGATGGTGTATAAGTATTTTTGTTTTATTTATTTGATTCCAGGTGTGTTTGTGTGGTGTTGGTGGATTGAATTGTTCGAATGTCTTGAAGGGGCATTGTATGACAGTGTGGAGGGTGAGAATAGGCTTATATGCGAGGTTGTTAAATGTGGATTGGATCGGGAGAAGGAGACTGTCTATTGATCGTGGGAGGTATCGTGTGATGTTCGGTGTAGTTGGATTAATGGGTTTCTAGGTGTGAGGATTGTGAGGTGAGTGTGTTGAATTTTTGTGTTTGGTTGTGGTGGTGTTTATTATTTCAATGATGCTAGATAAGTGTTGATTAATGATTTTCACCAAGATCTCTGAGAGGCAATGATAATGATTGTTTTTGTTCGCTAGGTGGTGATAGTATGGATTGATGGAATTCGTTCAGAGAGGTTAGTCCGTGGTTGGTCCGAGGATGTCAGTATGGAGAGATGATGTGTGCGTGTGTGATCTCTATCTTGGTATTGTTAATTCGAGATAATTTGACAGGTATGTTGTGTTTTACTTGTACTGATGTTTATTTGCTACTTGTGATACAATGATATCATTACTGTCTGATGTTAGTTGATGAGGAGATGGTGTATAAGTATTTTTGTTTTATTTATTTGATTCCAGGTGTGTTTGTGTGGTGTTGGTGGATTGAATTGTTCGAATGTCTTGAAGGGGCATTGTATGACAGTGTGGAGGGTGAGAATAGGCTTATATGCGAGGTTGTTAAATGTGGATTGGATCGGGAGAAGGAGACTGTCTATTGATCGTGGGAGGTATCGTGTGATGTTCGGTGTAGTTGGATTAATGGGTTTCTAGGTGTGAGGATTGTGAGGTGAGTGTGTTGAATTTTTGTGTTTGGTTGTGGTGGTGTTTATTATTTCAATGATGCTAGATAAGTGTTGATTAATGATTTTCACCAAGATCTCTGAGAGGCAATGATAATGATTGTTTTTGTTCGCTAGGTGGTGATAGTATGGATTGATGGAATTCGTTCAGAGAGGTTAGTCCGTGGTTGGTCCGAGGATGTCAGTATGGAGAGATGATGTGTGCGTGTGTGATCTCTATCTTGGTATTGTTAATTCGAGATAATTTGACAGGTATGTTGTGTTTTACTTGTACTGATGTTTATTTGCTACTTGTGATACAATGATATCATTACTGTCTGATGTTAGTTGATGAGGAGATGGTGTATAAGTATTTTTGTTTTATTTATTTGATTCCAGGTGTGTTTGTGTGGTGTTGGTGGATTGAATTGTTCGAATGTCTTGAAGGGGCATTGTATGACAGTGTGGAGGGTGAGAATAGGCTTATATGCGAGGTTGTTAAATGTGGATTGGATCGGGAGAAGGAGACTGTCTATTGATCGTGGGAGGTATCGTGTGATGTTCGGTGTAGTTGGATTAATGGGTTTCTAGGTGTGAGGATTGTGAGGTGAGTGTGTTGAATTTTTGTGTTTGGTTGTGGTGGTGTTTATTATTTCAATGATGCTAGATAAGTGTTGATTAATGATTTTCACCAAGATCTCTGAGAGGCAATGATAATGATTGTTTTTGTTCGCTAGGTGGTGATAGTATGGATTGATGGAATTCGTTCAGAGAGGTTAGTCCGTGGTTGGTCCGAGGATGTCAGTATGGAGAGATGATGTGTGCGTGTGTGATCTCTATCTTGGTATTGTTAATTCGAGATAATTTGACAGGTATGTTGTGTTTTACTTGTACTGATGTTTATTTGCTACTTGTGATACAATGATATCATTACTGTCTGATGTTAGTTGATGAGGAGATGGTGTATAAGTATTTTTGTTTTATTTATTTGATTCCAGGTGTGTTTGTGTGGTGTTGGTGGATTGAATTGTTCGAATGTCTTGAAGGGGCATTGTATGACAGTGTGGAGGGTGAGAATAGGCTTATATGCGAGGTTGTTAAATGTGGATTGGATCGGGAGAAGGAGACTGTCTATTGATCGTGGGAGGTATCGTGTGATGTTCGGTGTAGTTGGATTAATGGGTTTCTAGGTGTGAGGATTGTGAGGTGAGTGTGTTGAATTTTTGTGTTTGGTTGTGGTGGTGTTTATTATTTCAATGATGCTAGATAAGTGTTGATTAATGATTTTCACCAAGATCTCTGAGAGGCAATGATAATGATTGTTTTTGTTCGCTAGGTGGTGATAGTATGGATTGATGGAATTCGTTCAGAGAGGTTAGTCCGTGGTTGGTCCGAGGATGTCAGTATGGAGAGATGATGTGTGCGTGTGTGATCTCTATCTTGGTATTGTTAATTCGAGATAATTTGACAGGTATGTTGTGTTTTACTTGTACTGATGTTTATTTGCTACTTGTGATACAATGATATCATTACTGTCTGATGTTAGTTGATGAGGAGATGGTGTATAAGTATTTTTGTTTTATTTATTTGATTCCAGGTGTGTTTGTGTGGTGTTGGTGGATTGAATTGTTCGAATGTCTTGAAGGGGCATTGTATGACAGTGTGGAGGGTGAGAATAGGCTTATATGCGAGGTTGTTAAATGTGGATTGGATCGGGAGAAGGAGACTGTCTATTGATCGTGGGAGGTATCGTGTGATGTTCGGTGTAGTTGGATTAATGGGTTTCTAGGTGTGAGGATTGTGAGGTGAGTGTGTTGAATTTTTGTGTTTGGTTGTGGTGGTGTTTATTATTTCAATGATGCTAGATAAGTGTTGATTAATGATTTTCACCAAGATCTCTGAGAGGCAATGATAATGATTGTTTTTGTTCGCTAGGTGGTGATAGTATGGATTGATGGAATTCGTTCAGAGAGGTTAGTCCGTGGTTGGTCCGAGGATGTCAGTATGGAGAGATGATGTGTGCGTGTGTGATCTCTATCTTGGTATTGTTAATTCGAGATAATTTGACAGGTATGTTGTGTTTTACTTGTACTGATGTTTATTTGCTACTTGTGATACAATGATATCATTACTGTCTGATGTTAGTTGATGAGGAGATGGTGTATAAGTATTTTTGTTTTATTTATTTGATTCCAGGTGTGTTTGTGTGGTGTTGGTGGATTGAATTGTTCGAATGTCTTGAAGGGGCATTGTATGACAGTGTGGAGGGTGAGAATAGGCTTATATGCGAGGTTGTTAAATGTGGATTGGATCGGGAGAAGGAGACTGTCTATTGATCGTGGGAGGTATCGTGTGATGTTCGGTGTAGTTGGATTAATGGGTTTCTAGGTGTGAGGATTGTGAGGTGAGTGTGTTGAATTTTTGTGTTTGGTTGTGGTGGTGTTTATTATTTCAATGATGCTAGATAAGTGTTGATTAATGATTTTCACCAAGATCTCTGAGAGGCAATGATAATGATTGTTTTTGTTCGCTAGGTGGTGATAGTATGGATTGATGGAATTCGTTCAGAGAGGTTAGTCCGTGGTTGGTCCGAGGATGTCAGTATGGAGAGATGATGTGTGCGTGTGTGATCTCTATCTTGGTATTGTTCATGCGAGATAATTTGACAGGTATGTTGTGTTTTACTTGTACTGATGTTTATTTGCTACTTGTGATACAATGATATCATTACTGTCTGATGTTAGTTGATGAGGAGATGGTGTATAAGTATTTTTGTTTTATTTATTTGATTCCAGGTGTGTTTGTGTGGTGTTGGTGGATTGAATTGTTCGAATGTCTTGAAGGGGCATTGTATGACAGTGTGGAGGGTGAGAATAGGCTTATATGCGAGGTTGTTAAATGTGGATTGGATCGGGAGAAGGAGACTGTCTATTGATCGTGGGAGGTATCGTGTGATGTTCGGTGTAGTTGGATTAATGGGTTTCTAGGTGTGAGGATTGTGAGGTGAGTGTGTTGAATTTTTGTGTTTGGTTGTGGTGGTGTTTATTATTTCAATGATGCTAGATAAGTGTTGATTAATGATTTTCACCAAGATCTCTGAGAGGCAATGATAATGATTGTTTTTGTTCGCTAGGTGGTGATAGTATGGATTGATGGAATTCGTTCAGAGAGGTTAGTCCGTGGTTGGTCCGAGGATGTCAGTATGGAGAGATGATGTGTGCGTGTGTGATCTCTATCTTGGTATTGTTAATTCGAGATAATTTGACAGGTATGTTGTGTTTTACTTGTACTGATGTTTATTTGCTACTTGTGATACAATGATATCATTACTGTCTGATGTTAGTTGATGAGGAGATGGTGTATAAGTATTTTTGTTTTATTTATTTGATTCCAGGTGTGTTTGTGTGGTGTTGGTGGATTGAATTGTTCGAATGTCTTGAAGGGGCATTGTATGACAGTGTGGAGGGTGAGAATAGGCTTATATGCGAGGTTGTTAAATGTGGATTGGATCGGGAGAAGGAGACTGTCTATTGATCGTGGGAGGTATCGTGTGATGTTCGGTGTAGTTGGATTAATGGGTTTCTAGGTGTGAGGATTGTGAGGTGAGTGTGTTGAATTTTTGTGTTTGGTTGTGGTGGTGTTTATTATTTCAATGATGCTAGATAAGTGTTGATTAATGATTTTCACCAAGATCTCTGAGAGGCAATGATAATGATTGTTTTTGTTCGCTAGGTGGTGATAGTATGGATTGATGGAATTCGTTCAGAGAGGTTAGTCCGTGGTTGGTCCGAGGATGTCAGTATGGAGAGATGATGTGTGCGTGTGTGATCTCTATCTTGGTATTGTTAATGCGAGATAATTTGACAGGTATGTTGTGTTTTACTTGTACTGATGTTTATTTGCTACTTGTGATACAATGATATCATTACTGTCTGATGTTAGTTGATGAGGAGATGGTGTATAAGTATTTTTGTTTTATTATTTCAATGATGCTAGATAAGTGTTGATTAATGATTTTCACCAAGATCTCTGAGAGGCAATGATAATGATTGTTTTTGTTCGCTAGGTGGTGATAGTATGGATTGATGGAATTCGTTCAGAGAGGTTAGTCCGTGGTTGGTCCGAGGATGTCAGTATGGAGAGATGATGTGTGCGTGTGTGATCTCTATCTGGGTATTGTTCATGCGAGATAATTTGACAGGTATGTTGTGTTTTACTTGTACTGATGTTTATTTGCTACTTGTGATACAATGATATCATTACTGTCTGATGTTAGTTGATGAGGAGATGGTGTATAAGTATTTTTGTTTTATTTATTTGATTCCAGGTGTGTTTGTGTGGTGTTGGTGGATTGAATTGTTCGAATGTCTTGAAGGGGCATTGTATGACAGTGTGGAGGGTGAGAATAGGCTTATATGCGAGGTTGTTAAATGTGGATTGGATCGGGAGAAGGAGACTGTCTATTGATCGTGGGAGGTATCGTGTGATGTTCGGTGTAGTTGGATTAATGGGTTTCTAGGTGTGAGGATTGTGAGGTGAGTGTGTTGAATTTTTGTGTTTGGTTGTGGTGGTGTTTATTATTTCAATGATGCTAGATAAGTGTTGATTAATGATTTTCACCAAGATCTCTGAGAGGCAATGATAATGATTGTTTTTGTTCGCTAGGTGGTGATAGTATGGATTGATGGAATTCGTTCAGAGAGGTTAGTCCGTGGTTGGTCCGAGGATGTCAGTATGGAGAGATGATGTGTGCGTGTGTGATCTCTATCTTGGTATTGTTCATTCGAGATAATTTGACAGGTATGTTGTGTTTTACTTGTACTGATGTTTATTTGCTACTTGTGATACAATGATATCATTACTGTCTGATGTTAGTTGATGAGGAGATGGTGTATAAGTATTTTTGTTTTATTTATTTGATTCCAGGTGTGTTTGTGTGGTGTTGGTGGATTGAATTGTTCGAATGTCTTGAAGGGGCATTGTATGACAGTGTGGAGGGTGAGAATAGGCTTATATGCGAGGTTGTTAAATGTGGATTGGATCGGGAGAAGGAGACTGTCTATTGATCGTGGGAGGTATCGTGTGATGTTCGGTGTAGTTGGATTAATGGGTTTCTAGGTGTGAGGATTGTGAGGTGAGTGTGTTGAATTTTTGTGTTTGGTTGTGGTGGTGTTTATTATTTCAATGATGCTAGATAAGTGTTGATTAATGATTTTCACCAAGATCTCTGAGAGGCAATGATAATGATTGTTTTTGTTCGCTAGGTGGTGATAGTATGGATTGATGGAATTCGTTCAGAGAGGTTAGTCCGTGGTTGGTCCGAGGATGTCAGTATGGAGAGATGATGTGTGCGTGTGTGATCTCTATCTGGGTATTGTTCATGCGAGATAATTTTGACAGGTATGTTGTGTTTTACTTGTACTGATGTTTATTTGCTACTTGTGATACAATGATATCATTACTGTCTGATGTTAGTTGATGAGGAGATGGTGTATAAGTATTTTTGTTTTATTTATTTGATTCCAGGTGTGTTTGTGTGGTGTTGGTGGATTGAATTGTTCGAATGTCTTGAAGGGGCATTGTATGACAGTGTGGAGGGTGAGAATAGGCTTATATGCGAGGTTGTTAAATGTGGATTGGATCGGGAGAAGGAGACTGTCTATTGATCGTGGGAGGTATCGTGTGATGTTCGGTGTAGTTGGATTAATGGGTTTCTAGGTGTGAGGATTGTGAGGTGAGTGTGTTGAATTTTTGTGTTTGGTTGTGGTGGTGTTTATTATTTCAATGATGCTAGATAAGTGTTGATTAATGATTTTCACCAAGATCTCTGAGAGGCAATGATAATGATTGTTTTTGTTCGCTAGGTGGTGATAGTATGGATTGATGGAATTCGTTCAGAGAGGTTAGTCCGTGGTTGGTCCGAGGATGTCAGTATGGAGAGATGATGTGTGCGTGTGTGATCTCTATCTGGGTATTGTTCATGCGAGATAATTTGACAGGTATGTTGTGTTTTACTTGTACTGATGTTTATTTGCTACTTGTGATACAATGATATCATTACTGTCTGATGTTAGTTGATGAGGAGATGGTGTATAAGTATTTTTGTTTTATTTATTTGATTCCAGGTGTGTTTGTGTGGTGTTGGTGGATTGAATTGTTCGAATGTCTTGAAGGGGCATTGTATGACAGTGTGGAGGGTGAGAATAGGCTTATATGCGAGGTTGTTAAATGTGGATTGGATCGGGAGAAGGAGACTGTCTATTGATCGTGGGAGGTATCGTGTGATGTTCGGTGTAGTTGGATTAATGGGTTTCTAGGTGTGAGGATTGTGAGGTGAGTGTGTTGAATTTTTGTGTTTGGTTGTGGTGGTGTTTATTATTTCAATGATGCTAGATAAGTGTTGATTAATGATTTTCACCAAGATCTCTGAGAGGCAATGATAATGATTGTTTTTGTTCGCTAGGTGGTGATAGTATGGATTGATGGAATTCGTTCAGAGAGGTTAGTCCGTGGTTGGTCCGAGGATGTCAGTATGGAGAGATGATGTGTGCGTGTGTGATCTCTATCTTGGTATTGTTAATTCGAGATAATTTGACAGGTATGTTGTGTTTTACTTGTACTGATGTTTATTTGCTACTTGTGATACAATGATATCATTACTGTCTGATGTTAGTTGATGAGGAGATGGTGTATAAGTATTTTTGTTTTATTTATTTGATTCCAGGTGTGTTTGTGTGGTGTTGGTGGATTGAATTGTTCGAATGTCTTGAAGGGGCATTGTATGACAGTGTGGAGGGTGAGAATAGGCTTATATGCGAGGTTGTTAAATGTGGATTGGATCGGGAGAAGGAGACTGTCTATTGATCGTGGGAGGTATCGTGTGATGTTCGGTGTAGTTGGATTAATGGGTTTCTAGGTGTGAGGATTGTGAGGTGAGTGTGTTGAATTTTTGTGTTTGGTTGTGGTGGTGTTTATTATTTCAATGATGCTAGATAAGTGTTGATTAATGATTTTCACCAAGATCTCTGAGAGGCAATGATAATGATTGTTTTTGTTCGCTAGGTGGTGATAGTATGGATTGATGGAATTCGTTCAGAGAGGTTAGTCCGTGGTTGGTCCGAGGATGTCAGTATGGAGAGATGATGTGTGCGTGTGTGATCTCTATCTTGGTATTGTTCATGCGAGATAATTTGACAGGTATGTTGTGTTTTACTTGTACTGATGTTTATTTGCTACTTGTGATACAATGATATCATTACTGTCTGATGTTAGTTGATGAGGAGATGGTGTATAAGTATTTTTGTTTTATTTATTTGATTCCAGGTGTGTTTGTGTGGTGTTGGTGGATTGAATTGTTCGAATGTCTTGAAGGGGCATTGTATGACAGTGTGGAGGGTGAGAATAGGCTTATATGCGAGGTTGTTAAATGTGGATTGGATCGGGAGAAGGAGACTGTCTATTGATCGTGGGAGGTATCGTGTGATGTTCGGTGTAGTTGGATTAATGGGTTTCTAGGTGTGAGGATTGTGAGGTGAGTGTGTTGAATTTTTGTGTTTGGTTGTGGTGGTGTTTATTATTTCAATGATGCTAGATAAGTGTTGATTAATGATTTTCACCAAGATCTCTGAGAGGCAATGATAATGATTGTTTTTGTTCGCTAGGTGGTGATAGTATGGATTGATGGAATTCGTTCAGAGAGGTTAGTCCGTGGTTGGTCCGAGGATGTCAGTATGGAGAGATGATGTGTGCGTGTGTGATCTCTATCTTGGTATTGTTCATTCGAGATAATTTGACAGGTATGTTGTGTTTTACTTGTACTGATGTTTATTTGCTACTTGTGATACAATGATATCATTACTGTCTGATGTTAGTTGATGAGGAGATGGTGTATAAGTATTTTTGTTTTATTTATTTGATTCCAGGTGTGTTTGTGTGGTGTTGGTGGATTGAATTGTTCGAATGTCTTGAAGGGGCATTGTATGACAGTGTGGAGGGTGAGAATAGGCTTATATGCGAGGTTGTTAAATGTGGATTGGATCGGGAGAAGGAGACTGTCTATTGATCGTGGGAGGTATCGTGTGATGTTCGGTGTAGTTGGATTAATGGGTTTCTAGGTGTGAGGATTGTGAGGTGAGTGTGTTGAATTTTTGTGTTTGGTTGTGGTGGTGTTTATTATTTCAATGATGCTAGATAAGTGTTGATTAATGATTTTCACCAAGATCTCTGAGAGGCAATGATAATGATTGTTTTTGTTCGCTAGGTGGTGATAGTATGGATTGATGGAATTCGTTCAGAGAGGTTAGTCCGTGGTTGGTCCGAGGATGTCAGTATGGAGAGATGATGTGTGCGTGTGTGATCTCTATCTTGGTATTGTTCATGCGAGATAATTTGACAGGTATGTTGTGTTTTACTTGTACTGATGTTTATTTGCTACTTGTGATACAATGATATCATTACTGTCTGATGTTAGTTGATGAGGAGATGGTGTATAAGTATTTTTGTTTTATTTATTTGATTCCAGGTGTGTTTGTGTGGTGTTGGTGGATTGAATTGTTCGAATGTCTTGAAGGGGCATTGTATGACAGTGTGGAGGGTGAGAATAGGCTTATATGCGAGGTTGTTAAATGTGGATTGGATCGGGAGAAGGAGACTGTCTATTGATCGTGGGAGGTATCGTGTGATGTTCGGTGTAGTTGGATTAATGGGTTTCTAGGTGTGAGGATTGTGAGGTGAGTGTGTTGAATTTTTGTGTTTGGTTGTGGTGGTGTTTATTATTTCAATGATGCTAGATAAGTGTTGATTAATGATTTTCACCAAGATCTCTGAGAGGCAATGATAATGATTGTTTTTGTTCGCTAGGTGGTGATAGTATGGATTGATGGAATTCGTTCAGAGAGGTTAGTCCGTGGTTGGTCCGAGGATGTCAGTATGGAGAGATGATGTGTGCGTGTGTGATCTCTATCTTGGTATTGTTCATGCGAGATAATTTGACAGGTATGTTGTGTTTTACTTGTACTGATGTTTATTTGCTACTTGTGATACAATGATATCATTACTGTCTGATGTTAGTTGATGAGGAGATGGTGTATAAGTATTTTTGTTTTATTTATTTGATTCCAGGTGTGTTTGTGTGGTGTTGGTGGATTGAATTGTTCGAATGTCTTGAAGGGGCATTGTATGACAGTGTGGAGGGTGAGAATAGGCTTATATGCGAGGTTGTTAAATGTGGATTGGATCGGGAGAAGGAGACTGTCTATTGATCGTGGGAGGTATCGTGTGATGTTCGGTGTAGTTGGATTAATGGGTTTCTAGGTGTGAGGATTGTGAGGTGAGTGTGTTGAATTTTTGTGTTTGGTTGTGGTGGTGTTTATTATTTCAATGATGCTAGATAAGTGTTGATTAATGATTTTCACCAAGATCTCTGAGAGGCAATGATAATGATTGTTTTTGTTCGCTAGGTGGTGATAGTATGGATTGATGGAATTCGTTCAGAGAGGTTAGTCCGTGGTTGGTCCGAGGATGTCAGTATGGAGAGATGATGTGTGCGTGTGTGATCTCTATCTTGGTATTGTTCATGCGAGATAATTTTGACAGGTATGTTGTGTTTTACTTGTACTGATGTTTATTTGCTACTTGTGATACAATGATATCATTACTGTCTGATGTTAGTTGATGAGGAGATGGTGTATAAGTATTTTTGTTTTATTTATTTGATTCCAGGTGTGTTTGTGTGGTGTTGGTGGATTGAATTGTTCGAATGTCTTGAAGGGGCATTGTATGACAGTGTGGAGGGTGAGAATAGGCTTATATGCGAGGTTGTTAAATGTGGATTGGATCGGGAGAAGGAGACTGTCTATTGATCGTGGGAGGTATCGTGTGATGTTCGGTGTAGTTGGATTAATGGGTTTCTAGGTGTGAGGATTGTGAGGTGAGTGTGTTGAATTTTTGTGTTTGGTTGTGGTGGTGTTTATTATTTCAATGATGCTAGATAAGTGTTGATTAATGATTTTCACCAAGATCTCTGAGAGGCAATGATAATGATTGTTTTTGTTCGCTAGGTGGTGATAGTATGGATTGATGGAATTCGTTCAGAGAGGTTAGTCCGTGGTTGGTCCGAGGATGTCAGTATGGAGAGATGATGTGTGCGTGTGTGATCTCTATCTTGGTATTGTTCATTCGAGATAATTTGACAGGTATGTTGTGTTTTACTTGTACTGATGTTTATTTGCTACTTGTGATACAATGATATCATTACTGTCTGATGTTAGTTGATGAGGAGATGGTGTATAAGTATTTTTGTTTTATTTATTTGATTCCAGGTGTGTTTGTGTGGTGTTGGTGGATTGAATTGTTCGAATGTCTTGAAGGGGCATTGTATGACAGTGTGGAGGGTGAGAATAGGCTTATATGCGAGGTTGTTAAATGTGGATTGGATCGGGAGAAGGAGACTGTCTATTGATCGTGGGAGGTATCGTGTGATGTTCGGTGTAGTTGGATTAATGGGTTTCTAGGTGTGAGGATTGTGAGGTGAGTGTGTTGAATTTTTGTGTTTGGTTGTGGTGGTGTTTATTATTTCAATGATGCTAGATAAGTGTTGATTAATGATTTTCACCAAGATCTCTGAGAGGCAATGATAATGATTGTTTTTGTTCGCTAGGTGGTGATAGTATGGATTGATGGAATTCGTTCAGAGAGGTTAGTCCGTGGTTGGTCCGAGGATGTCAGTATGGAGAGATGATGTGTGCGTGTGTGATCTCTATCTTGGTATTGTTAATTCGAGATAATTTGACAGGTATGTTGTGTTTTACTTGTACTGATGTTTATTTGCTACTTGTGATACAATGATATCATTACTGTCTGATGTTAGTTGATGAGGAGATGGTGTATAAGT
>CM068309.1:19958661-20032027 GCA_034768735.1 Schistosoma mekongi | reverse complement strand
GTGTAATGAAGAGGTAAAGGTGATAATATAATAATAATAACGACTAATTATGAATTTGGTCGATACCGGGAAGTTAAGTGTTGGTATACTGTGCTCATCTTATTTTTCAAACTTTTCTATATTTGGGGCCATTCGACGAGCAAATTGTATGCAAATTTACAATGCTAAACGACTAAAGGTGGTTCTTGTAGTAGCTGTTTATTCCATTAAATGGAAACATTATAATTACAGTAGTAATATTCCCTTACCAGTAATAATGTAGTTCAGTATATCTGCTCGGCCTATGCCTTTGTGTGTGTATGTTTCTACTCGGAGGATTTGATGACGGGGCCGAATGCATTACATGCATAGGCATCAATGCAATGTGGAAAACAATGTAAAAGACGTTTTCGATAAAGGAGTTAACGTAGACGGGTTTATATAGCAGACTAAATTATATGACATTATTCCACTAATTTCAACTAATAGACAAAACAGAATGAATTGGATATGTTGATTTTCGAATAGTTTTTTGAAATCTCCGTTAATATCTGATGAACTAGATGTACACGACCGTTAGAATTAGGCTATGTTGAACTGGGAAGACTTTTCGTGTGTGATATATATTTGTAAAATTCCAATGCGTAGAAATTAAAATTTCTGACGTTCGCGGAATATTGCAAGTCGCTTCTTCAGAGAACCAATAAAATAACCGAATTTAATTAACCAATTAAATGAGACACAGTGGAACAAATCAAAAACAAAATAAACTCGTACAATCCAAATGTGAGTTTGATCGTGTTATGATGTCAAGTTATAGAGATCAAGGTGGGTTGTAGATGAGACAATATTGTACTGCTAGTGTGATGTTTGAGAAATAGTTGAAAATAAATTTGTATGTATTTCATGCGTAAATGAATTCAATGTATTTAGGTGTGGCTAGTTGGATAGAAAGTCCCTGTGGGTGACTAGAAAGGCCTTCCTTTTTGTTAAGTGTAGTTGGATTTAACAAATTGAAGCGCCTCAGCTACTTCGGCTTTCCTTATAATTGGAAACCTTTTGCATCTCGATATTTTAAATCGATCTTAATGGTTGTGATGATAGCATGTACTGCTATTGGGGATTTTAATTTGTAATTTTTCAAGTTCAACAGGATTTTAGAGGTCGTATTCGTGTAGCTTTCATGTTCTTTGAACGAGTTTTGCAATTTCGCGTGAGACTCTCCAATATAGAAAGCATCACCATCACAACAACCTAGCCTGTAAACACTCACAATTCGTGTTGAGGTGAAAGGGATTCTTGCCGTTTATTTTACCACTGCACTTCGAATAGTGTTGTAGTGTTGTAGAATCTTGAATTTCAATGTTGTTTTAAAGCATTCCGTTGTAATTCATCTGTTTTGTCTTGGCGGTAATGGGTATAAACGGCTGTAACCCAATCCAAGAGGTTTTGACTAATTACTATTATTTAGTAATAAGTCGTTTTGTTTTTGCAAATGGGTTAATATATTCGTTGGAAAATATTAAGCCTAGGAATGTTTGACTAGTAGTTTGGTATCGTCTTGCTTGTCGTCTCTTCAGATGTAATTAGTCTACTGGCTTCTTCTGAATAAGTGTAGAGCCACGATGTCTTTGCACTGATGCTGTGAGAGTTGAAATCGAGACTCTCGATTTTGAGTGTCGTCTTGCGGTAAATTCTCATACTAATAGTTCCTTGACATTTCTTTTACTACGCAGTCAAAAATGGTAACTCATTGTGTTCATTTTCACTTTCTAAAGTGAATTTGATATTCTAGATAGTTGTTGATCGTTTAGAGAATGATCTAGAAAAGTCTTTTTGATAATGACAACAAGTTTCATCACATATCTTAGCCAACCTGGTCTAATGACATTATGAAAATTTGGATTCATATGGGTCTGACAAGGTTTGCTACATTGGTGAACTGGGGAGCTCATTGCTACTCCGTTGGTTTGTTTGTAAGATCCGTTGAACGTGAAAAAAGTTGAATTCAAGCATAGGTAGGATCTCCTGATTAAACTGATACTTATGGTCATCGTCTAGATAAGTTTTATAATCATTTTTTAGTTAATCCTTAATAATTGAATCTAGTATATAAAGATACAACATCATATCTTACTCATTGTTTCAATATCTTCATATCAATCTGATATTTTTTGATTTTGAAATCAATATGTGTCTTTTGACAACATTGTGTAATTGTGTTTTGTAGCGGTTTTCAAATGTGGCTTACTATCTAGCAAGCGCATAAGTTGGAGTGTTGTAATCAACTTGGGTCTCAGTGGGACCCCAGATTATGTTTTTTGGTAAACCATAGAACGAGAAGTTGTGCATGATTTAGGATATAAAGTAAACAAAGAGAAGTACTAATGCAAGTTTTCAATTCTTTCAGAGTTGACCCTCTCCCGATTCACTTTGTGTTTTGTCGTTGAATGATTTTTTTTGAGCAATCAAGTATGGTCCTGTGGAAAGATGTTCAAAGCGTTATACTCTCATAACTTTTAATTCATTACCACTGTGGTATTCTTTTTTTTATCGGCCTGGGTAAGTATTATTGAGTTTATGTTTTGTAGTGAGTACAAGCTTTTAATTTCCCTTTGACAAATTTTGAAGGAAGATGATTTTTGTTTAGTCATGACGTGGGAGGTGTTTTTGAACTAAAATATGCGCTTCTTTAAACCGGGTGGACTTTTTTCTAGTATGGGTATTCCAGAATTGGCGTGCTACCTTACCGTCAAGACACAACTTGAATTACAAAAGAATTCTAAACAACACGGAATTCAAACTTTCTACAAACTACAAACACTTTCGAAGTGCTTGGTTAAAATAAAGGACAGATCCTTTCACCATCACACAGAATTGTGTCTACAGGCAGGTGTGTTTTTAGTGTTTGAGGCTTTCTATATTGGAGAGGGGGTCTCACGAGAAATCAAAACTCGTGCCAAGAAAAGGAAAAGCTACATACTAAACGACCTCGTAATAATCCTTTGAACTTGAAAACTATACAAAATTAAATCAGCAATAGCAGTAAGTGCCCGTCTACCACAACCATAAATCGATATTAAAAATATCCGAATCATTCAAACAGGTTTTTTTTCCAATTATAAGGAAGACAATAGCTTGAGGCGCTTCATATTTTGTTAAATCAACTACACTTAAAAAACACAAGGGAATAGCCTTCCTATTCACCCACATGGAACTTCTATCCAACTAGCCACAAATAAAGTACAATCGAATTTTCATACCCTTGAACATACATACAATGTATTTTTTCACATATTTCCCTCACACATCACCCTAGCATGTACAAATATGTCTCATCTCAAACCACCTTGTCTCTATAACTTGACTCATAACACGATCCCACCACTTTGGATTGCACGAGTTTATTTTGTTTTGATTTGTTTCGCACTGTGTATCATTTAATCTTGTGGTAATTCAATTCGGTTATTTATTGTTCTCTGAAGATCGACTTGCTAAGACGAAAAGACTCTCCTTGCCCGTCCTCTTAGGGCCGCGGCGCCTGCTGTTGAATCTTCTCCATTTCCAGCGGCCGGGGCGGGGGGCACCGCGGGAGGGGCACCAGGTTTCTTCTTGATTGTCCGTTCTTCTCCCTGGCAATTCCTGCCTGCTACTAGTTCTGCGGTCTGTGTAGTGTTTTATCAGCAGATATTAGTACATTCTTGTACTCACTGCCAGTTCTTATACGGCTCATTGACTTGATAAATTTCTCACAATCCTGTGTGTATTTAAAGTAAAAAAGAATTGGGCAGCTACTTTGCCAGTCTTTTTTTCTTAGTCTTTTGCACTCACAAAGCACTTGGGACATGCCTGAAGCCTTTAAGAGAGTTGTCTTTACCTTATTTAGAGGAGAGTCCTCAGGGATGTTGTAAACTATTGCCTTATGGAGCGAACTAATACGCTTCACAACTTCGGTCGAAATGAAATCTAGGAAGGTTTCAGCTTGCTTAACTTTTTCTATGTCAGTGTTATTATGTTTACCAAATAGGTATGATATTGGGGCTAGATCTTGTAGGACATTCTGCAACTTGGTTAGTGTTGACTTAATGTCGTCCACTTCCATTTTGTAAGAAGCAATATCAGTATTCTGATCGGCAATGTTGACTACCCTAACAAGTGGTATGCA
Source organism: Schistosoma mekongi (assembly GCA_034768735.1). Taxonomy (NCBI): domain Eukaryota; kingdom Metazoa; phylum Platyhelminthes; class Trematoda; order Strigeidida; family Schistosomatidae; genus Schistosoma; species Schistosoma mekongi. The sequence continues at coordinate 20,027,883 of CM068309.1, read as the reverse complement.
ACTGTCAGCCAGTTGCTGATTGGTGATAAGTGCTTCGTTAACAGATGCTTCAGAGTGTGCAGGGAAAGGGCTATTAAATATTGGTCTTTTAGTTTTGCTACAATTTGTTTGTGTGTCTGACGGATTAGGAAGAGAAAAACTGGTAGAGGAAATGTCGCTCGGTTTAGGAGAACTAGTATTAGGCTTTGAACGTTTTGCCTTAACTCGTGCCATTTTGTTATATCTAGATATTAAGATACTACAAGCTTGTATGTAAAGTTAGGTAATACTGCTGGAGTACTACAAATAATATAACGAAGTGAGAGATGTGCAAGATAACTCGGAAATAAGCCAAACAGTTAAACCACGTGGAAAAACGTTACCGTTTTCGAAGTTCGCGGGTTGCCGTAAGAAAGAATAGTTGATATGAACCTTTTTTTATATGACATCAGAAGAGGTGAAACTTCCAGCATGTCGTACAATTAAAGAAAGTGAACCTATTTTTTGAATGGCTTGGGGCAAATTGTTCCAGACTCTCGAAAATTTATTTGTAAAACAGTTCATATAAAGAGTATTAAGTATTATTATTCTGAAATTTAGTACAGAATTCATGCCAGTCTACAGGCATGGTCATTATGATACAGAAAGGTTAACTCTTGTACAATGGAACACAAACTTTTACAGAAATGAGTGCTTGACTAATAATACCATTTATAAGACACTAGATTCATATGCAGGAAGATTAAATGTAAACAAGAAAACCGTTAACCAACAGCTGGAAGATACTTTTCATTCTTGAGTGTTCAGGGATGCATTAATAGAGAACACTTATTAATATATGTAATCAATTCAGGAAAAGGAGTGTCAAAAACGCGACACAGGGAAGATTTAGATACTACACGGTTGTTTTAAATAGTCAATTGTGGCGTGCTGTGATGGACGACCAAGTGTTTTTGTCCAAATAAATCATACAGGATCTGCCTAGCCCTATGATATCCATGTTCAGAAGGAAGTGACACCCAAGCTTCGATAGCTCTCTTCGCTCGTCCTTTACAATAATTATGTAATAAATAAGACAACATCTGATCTTTATTAGTTAGCTTGGTCTCTATTACGCTTTGGAACTGATTAATAAAACTATGATACTGACTTGGTTGTCCTTCGAAATACTTAATATCAATCCGGGGCAAGCCAATACTGTAAATGGCAAGGCTTAAAGCCTCGTTTATATCACAAATCGGACCATTATCCAACTGACCAGGCTTTCTAACCGAACACTCCTTGTAAGTATTAGCATCTAAGTAGTCTTCGACCTTAGGTTTCACTTCAAGATCCTTAATAGGAAGCGATTCTTCTTCTGATTCACAAGCCATACATTCTAATTTTGCAAGTTCGATCCCTTCTTGCACATCTATTAACTTTAATTCTCTTTTTAAGTATAATATTTTTTCTGTCTGTCTCTTCCCAATTAAGGCTTTATCTAACTTAAACCTAGCAACACTAGGATTACTAGAACATGAATTACTAACACTAACATTATCAACTTTATCAACATTACTCACATCAATCACACCACAACCAATGTTATCAACATCATTTTCTGAAACAGGTGGTATTCTCTTCTTGCTTCGAGTTTCCATTGAATATCTTGACCCCATAAAGTCGTAAGCCAAAATATGATTTACGATAGATAAGCGAGAATGACCAATGAGTAGCCAAATAAAACGAAATCAGAACAGCACGCAACAATTTCCGAACGTTGAACACCAATCCAAGTACAACCTGGACCTTATTGAAAAACTGTTGCGGTAAGCCAATCGTTCAGACGAAGGGTGCTGAAGATACAACTGGACAGGTTCCAGAAAGGTCCAAATTAAACCAAAACCAAAAGAAATGAAGTCCAAACAAAGTGTTTATTGACCTGTCAAACAAAGACTGTTCTTCAATATTGTAGGCACCCAGTCTAGAACAGATAATCAAACAATCCAAAGCAACGGCGCAACAAATGGCGGAAGTCAAGATAAACAAGCAAACACAACATTGGACATAACAAATAAGTTAATTAAGTTAGAGTTCAACAAAAATAATTCACAAATTATGTATTTCTCCAGTTTACCGCAACAGACTCTTTACAGAGTTCTTTGTATGTATGTAAACCCATATCATTTTGCTCATGCCTGTAAACTGGTATGGTTTCATGTACAAAATTATACTTCAGAATAAAGATTAGTTATCTATTTATTTAACGCCAAGATTATTTTCTGTAATGCAAAGAGTGATACTAGAACCACTAATTGTGTACATATCGGTCGTGTCCAGATTGTTTACCAGTAGTATTTTGCATTCACTAGTAACAAGTGATTTCAGATTACTGGTATCCGTCGAAAATAACTGATAGTGATCTTCTTTGACAGTCGAAAAATCTTCGAAGCCACTAATCAGCTGCCGAATCTTGAAGTCACGTGCACTAAGATGTCTCGCAACTCTAATGTAAAGAGTAAGTCATTAATAAATTCTACGAAGAGCGATTGATCTACTGATAAAGCCTTCTGGGACTTCACTCGTCACTGTAGACCAACCAAACAAAACAAAGCATAGTTCGACTTTAAGAGGTGTTCCGTATACTTGTCATATAGCCAGTCAACTGGAAACACACTAATATAAGCAGATCGTAATTTTTGGAGAAATTTTCTATGCTATATAAAAACCTATTCTGGCTACAATTAAAATGTCTAAAATACTCTGGATCATCATCATACATTAACAAGAGAGGATTGAGAAGTCAATCGGTTTACAGTATCTCCTTTAATATACATTTTAACAAAAGCAAAGCTGACTTTTTACTACCATCGTCCAGTGGGGTTAGTTCAAATTTAAGTTATCGGGGCAGGACTGATGAGATTCGGAGGAAATTCACATGGTCGCTGTGATAGTTGAAATAATTGCATAGTTCTTGGAGTGCATGATCCTTAATTGGAGTGAATTCGCATTATTAACGTATCTTTGAGATAAGGGAATGCCTCATAGGATATTTCTTCTCAGTTCAAGACTTGAGGTGGCAGAAATTAGATGTGGACAGAAATGTGACAATTGTACACTCCGATTTCTGAGGCATTGTCTTAAGAGATCGAAAAGAGTAGAAGAAATGTTTCGTGTACCTAATATATAACCAAGTGACGCTTGTGGCATAACCGAAATTGATTCTTATGATTAGGCCCGCATGTATAGATAGGTAGAAGTCAGATGGTAGTGATAAGTGGAGAAGATTTATTTGATTGTAAGGAGAGTATAAACGGATTGCTACGTCTATGCTGGCCGATTAAGGGACTATTTGTTCCCCCTTCCCACGATGCATCGTGTGGGGATCTGGTGGTGATCCCTTACTGGGAGCCTTCAGCTAGTTATTTCAACTAAAACAAATATAGTCAGCATCAATAATCGAGCCTATGCAACTAGTTATTCTGCGAATCATTTACAGCTATAAACGTAACTAGAGCATAAGTAAATTGGTTCCGATATATTTTACGTAGAACAACATTATCTAGAAGTGACTAGAAACTGTACAAATGTCAACTAACATCAAGCATCATATCTGTGATATCATAATTATTGCTTACAGAGTCTACGTTATCAGACATAGCATAACAGAACTTCAAAAGTGAATTCAAGCTGTTGACGTGAACGCACCAATCATTTCATTGTTGGTTGACCTTCAAGTGGTCATAACCTCCAGTACTAGTCGACACCACTATAATGTTGCCCAGTATACTCCGATCTATATGTACTTGTAATGGAAAACACCAATGACCTGTTTGTTATTTTATTTTGTAAATTTGTCCATCTTCTCCAAGCATCAACTCAATTTGTCGTTAAAAGCTGGACACCGGAGTGTATAAAAAGCGTCTTACAGTTTACTAATCAGATAGAAAATGTAAGGCATTTTGAAAATTAATTGCTGTGCAGCTAGTTAGTAAACTCAGTCAAGATGAAATTTTCGTACTTCAGGAATTCCTTCGAAGTCTAAATACTATTTTCCCACATCTTTCATTATCGATTACTAGGTTACATTTATTAAATGCAGTTGATTGCGTTATTGAGGTTAGTTTTTTGTATGGATGCCGATATTATTTAAATAGAACCGTAAATACATGGTTTTTAGAATGTTAGTTTTCTGGGGTTAGGTCATATTTGTTGCTACGGTGTAACTCCAACTACAGAATTTCGAGATGTTTTGTCCCCTTAATTTACACTCACTTATTTCTGACTTCTAAAAAGGGCTATTACACAGTGGTGAGGCTGTGTTTGCTCACATTCTTGCTTTTAAAAACTACTCAGTACTCTCATATCACATAACTAAAAGGGAACCCTTTAAGAGTCGAAATTTTTTGGTGTAAATTGACTAACTGATTACATGTTAATTTTCAGTAGCGTTGGACTTATTAACATAGAGTTGCTTCACACATTTAAGAGATGACCCAAAGGTTTTCTGCTTTTCTTTAAATTCACGAGAACAGTTTTATTCAAGCCTCATTTTCCAGTCTCGTATCTCGCGCTATTCATTTTTGAAGTACGTTGGGGGGGGGCTCTTTACTTGTTAAAGTATTGTCATCTTGGGGAATATTCTTCGGATGTCTTGTAGATCTTGTAGATCCAAGATATCGAAAATTAGGAAGCATTTTGAATCATCTGACTGGGTCCTTTTTATAAAATTGTTTGGGAATAGGTACGTACTTTCAACGTTTACTGTACCCTATCTACAAACTAGATGTCCGGCCTATCAAGTTAGGAGCATGCGGTTTTAAGTGGATTGCATTTATGAACATACGATCTTTCAAGCTGCGCATTATTTTAAGTTACATTGTAATGTAAGCATTACATTACATTTCCTTCAAAAATCACAACATCAACTAATTAGTCCGACCCTATGTTTCATATTCATGGCAGGAATTTTTTACCGCTGAAGTCACTCGAATATGAATAATTTAGGTACAAGTTAGTAGATGTAGGATTTCTCTTACGATTTAAAATAACGCTCGATTGCATAAATTTATTTCCTATGTTCGCATCAGAAATCTGTCCACAACTAAGCTTATTTTATCTTTCAGAGTTTGTGTAGTAACCCTTATCTTTCACAGACAAATCGAGATTGTATATTTGAGTATTGTTTAGACACCAGTCGCAAAGTATGCCTCCCTTTGACTAACGATGAAAATTTATTCACCTAGTTGCCTCAATTTAACAAGTATCCTCCTGAGTTGCATCTTATTCCAGAAGAATTATTGATGATTATTGAGTGCCGTTTGTTTGGCTCTCATATCACCTCATTAGAGACAATCACTGAGGTAGAAACGTTTCTGGATTCATGTTTTGCATTGGACAATTTGTATACTGTGCACCTACTTATCCGCCTACTAGAACAGTCAGAACAGTGTGGCAAATCGGATACCCTGCGTGCTACCATAATTACTTGGCTATTTATTGCCATTCAGAGAGATCCCAAAGCGTACGTTTTATTTCCTCTTCTATTTGACTTGCTCTTCTATGTTTTAAAGCTTATAATAGTGATTTCCAGAATTAGTTTGCTGATAAAAGTATGTAGTTATTAAATTATGTTTCATTTTCCATTATCTATGCTCTTGATCAGTGTTATTTATCCTCAGATTGAGTTGCGAGTGACTAGGTACATGATTGAGTTGAATTCTCCTTCTAGGGTTTTATGAACAGCCAAAACCACTGCGCTGATTAGATAATTTTGTTATTTTTGCCAGCGGTTTAACGAAAATGTTGTTGATAAGGCCTTTTCAATACCACAATCTTTCTCCTGAAGTGCAAAAAATCTACAATAAATTAATAGCGTTTTTAAAAAACCAAACAAAATGCCTGATCCATGTATCCAAGAAGAAAAGTTTGTCATCCCTGTAGTGCAACGTTTTCATTTCCTGGTTAACTCCTGTATTTTTGTTAATTGGTATAAATTGTCGCTTTTACATTTATTGACTTTACTATAACCTGTTTCTAGCTTTAATAAAATCACCTATTTCTCTCATGCATCTTAGATTTTCGGCTTGTATTTAAGATTTAGGTTTGTTGATTCTCACCCCACGATGATATCATTTGACTGTTATTTATGTTTGGTAGTCATTTCCCTTGTTTACACAATTAAGTCATCTCTACTTCATAATTTTCAAAACTAACTAAGGTTATTAACGGATTATTGTAAATTGAATGGCTGGGACATGTATTGCGCATGCCCGGCCACCGTCTACCCCGTCGCGCGATGTTAGCCAGGGCTGAATTAGGATGGAAGAAGGTTAGGGGCGGCCAAACCAAAACATGGCATCAGTCCATGAAGACCTTGACTACTGGTCTAAGCCATATAGGTAGATGTAGATTACCTGGTTGGGGTCCGCGTGATGATAGCAACAAATGGCTGGAGACACTAGGCGATATGACTCAGAATCGGTTACAGTGGCGCAAGTGTATTCACTCTTTAACCCCATCTAAATCTTGAATTCTATTGTTATTTTTTGAACATTTTAACTTTACTCTTCCCTCTTGTATTCTGTCTATACGTTACCTCAATAATCTCGTAATGCTAGTGTGGTATGGTAACTTGAACCTACGGGCGTTTGTGCCCGGTTCTACGTTGCTGATGATGATGAAATTGAATTCTATAGTTATTTTTCATATTTCATTGTTTCTCTCGTTTTGTTGATCTGAAGGCGATTTCGCTTTTGTTGTCCATGTAATAGGAACAACCTTGATTGGTCAAGTAAAGGGACCTGTATAAGAGTATTTATCAATTTCGAATAGGATATTTTGTTTTAGCAATAGGGAACTAACAATTGCATTTATTCTTATCATACCAACTTAGTAGTCGCTCAAAAACGTCACATTCAAAAATGTTTGTCATATACGGACATATGTGCGTATATTCATATATACATTCTAAAAAAGAATTACCACTTTCATCCGATGTGAACTTCAAGAGCGTTGAATAAAACTGTGAATTCAATGCTTTGCTTTTTATTTATAGGCAAATTATTAAAAGCTTTCCAGAATAATATTTTTTCTGATTTTATCACTTGTCAATTCCCAATCAGTGAATATATTTTTAGATCACTTTTCCTAAATAAATCTGTTCACAAAAGGACAAGTGTAAATATTAATTAAAATCACATTGCAACCTCAAACAAGAGTAAATAAAATGCCCTTCATAAACTTGAAATCTGTTAACTTAAGATTATTGTTTTTAAGAAATTTGGTTATTTCCCAAGCATTCCTGGATATGTCAACTTCATTCATCATGGAAATTTAGTGAAAGCGACTCGTATATCTGTTGACTACTCATTAGCATTAACCAAATCTCCAAAAGGAACTAGGCTTTGGGTCCTTGCTGTTGCGTGGAAGGCAGCAGTTTATTGTTTTTAGTTGGGATTTGTCGGATGATTAAATACTGCGTGGTTCCTAATGAACACATACTCTTAATTGTTACAAAATTATAAATCAAGAACCTCTTGATTCTTTGTCATAGTATGTCTATTTCATGTTCAAAATTTACGTCACTGTAGACTCATGGTGTATTATGGATATTACACCAGCCAAAAGTTAGAAAATGAAGTGTGACGTGTATAGGATTAATTCTCACAATGACTGTCTAAAAGTACTTCGTGTATTAGGAACTATACCATACTTTGATGAGCCACAACGTGAGCTTAACCGAAAATTCTTATGAATCGCAAATATGTTGCTTTACTGTAATTTTAATAATTGTTTCGACAATTCTGTAATATGTTTAGTGTAATGGAAGATTATATCCACGGATGCTGCATGGACTATTTTTTATCACTAAATAACATTTTTGGCTATTCAATAGTTGTGTACTTGCATCATATTTTTTAGGAATTAGTAGGCACTAACATACCTATTCAATAAAACTTTTGTTTGCACATTATTTATTTCAATCCAGTCAGCTATACTCACTAATTAGTCATCCATACATTTGTGATTATTGTATGCGTTCCCAGGTATATTTCTCTGGCCTCATACAATCCTGACCGTTTGCGTGATTTAACTTTACAAATCCCTGATTTTGAAAGAGTTATCTTAAAGCTCTTTGATGAAAATTTACATATACAAGTGAGTTAACTTTAGATAATAGGCCTGTTTATAATACCGATTATCAACTCTCCCACTCTTTGAATGTGGTGAATTTTCGTAGCTATTTTGAGATAGTTTGACGTGTTCCTGTGATACACAGTCTTGACTTCCCCAACAGTAAGGTGTGATGTTTTCTGGCTTCATCATGAATCCATTCAATTAACCACCAGGCATTTGTATACATTCAGCAAGCCACTAACCTTTATTTTAACATTTTGAGGCACTTCAATGGATTGTTAATATTTTCATTTGTAATTAAAGTGTTCTTTTTTCTGTATATTTAAGCTATTTTTTTATTGAGTTTCGGCTAAACGGCTTGCAGATACGGCGTTCATCAAAAACCTAAATTTCTAGATTTTGTTATCTAGGTAGTACCAGCGCGCATGATTCTTTAAGACTAAACCTAATATATACATCAATGCAGTTTCAAATGATGCATGCTAATAAGATATATATATATATATATATATATATATATATATATATATATATATATATATATATATATATAATGACTACTCGATTGTTCAAATAGTCGGTAAAAGGAGATTGCAATCCTTAGACCTTTGTTGTGATATTAGAGTGCGTAAACATATGGACTATGGATATGCAACACTTCGGAGTAATAGGTCTGATAAATATCATGTGACAGAACTAACGATCCTAATATAACTATGTTCTAACTTTATCTTCAGTTTTGATTCTTTTACGATCCCTTTTCTTTCAGTGTTACGTATTATCACCCAGTTTCTTGATGAACAAAGTTGAAAACCTTCACAATGGGATGTAGCTCGTTTGTTGTCAGTTAGTCAGATGCATCATAGAACCTTGGAGCGCATGTTCATAGATCTATGCTGCCACACCCCATTAGCACTGAAACGTGGATACAGAAGCAGTAGACATGTAGTTACATTAGTGGTAGTGAAACACGGCTACAGGAAATATGATTTGGAAAGTAATAATTAATTCTTTAGAGGTGTGTAAAATAAGATTAAGCTCGTGATTTACGGGAAGACGAAGTGAGTGCATTCGGACAGATTCTTAGCTATATCTCCAACTATTAGTTGCAACAGTTTCATCAATCGCAGCTAACTAGACCTCGTTTCTTAGCACAGCTAAGAACAATAGTCAGTGACCTCATAGACGAAAGCCATGTTTTTAGTTTACCCACCCCATTATTCCTTCCATCGTTCTCCTGCACCGGTTAGCTTTTGTTAATGTGTATTTTTGTACTTCAGTACATAGTGGGAATAAAGCGCCATAAGGTGGTCCTGGTCCTGCCAAGTTTGTCATTCTTGTGGAGGTTTTTACAGGGAACATTAGTCACTCGTTCGTACATAGTGATAATCTTCGTCTTAGTGTTCACATTAGTATTTAATTTTTCCTATTGCTTTTTATTTTGAACAGTTGACGAAATAAAATGTACTGCTTTTTTTGTATTTTTGGTGTTTGAAAAATAGTCGGAAAAAGACCTCCCAGAAGAAAATGCTCAACCACCACTAGTATCGCATTTATTAATTAAACTATCTCAGCGAATTATCTCAATTGATCACTTAAAGCAACTCTTATTATCACAAGTTAACCGATTAGCAAAGAAGAGCAATTCTTCAGCAGAGTTTTGGAATTCCATTTTGTGTGCTATAAATATTTCTTGAAATATTGAGAAATGGGAATGGTGTAATTATTATTTTGTAAAACCATTTCCCATAATTTACTTTTGTTATTAATTTATTCTTCGTTGTGTTGTGTCAGTAGTCTGTGCTGCTTTTCTCTTCGTTTGTTTTACTAATATTGTAAAGTTTTTTAAATATCTTGTTTATGGGAAAATTTGTCAGACTATTTAACCAATGACTGAAACAGCTTTTATTTCAAAAATATTTCATAGCATTCAGATTATTTTTACCTGACTGTTACGTTGCCAGCCAACCACCTGATACAGACGATTATCCGTACTTGTTGCTACGATTGACTGATTATGTGTAAATGCTAGTGATGTTTGACAAGTAAGCCACTTGCTTAATGGTCGAAATGTCCGATTCCCAACTACAATGACATAAATCCGTCCTTCCTTTCTATTTACTTTCATATTGACAACTGAGTAGTCCCAGCAACCGTAACAGATTTACGTAAACATTTACTTGGCTGCTAAGTTGCATATACTCGACTTTCATAAGTCGTTTTACAAGTTACTCGTACAGTATGCTACTAATCCACATTAGTTCTGTAGGCAGGAAATAGTCTCAAAGTTAACTGAAATTAAATTGATTTTATTGGAAAGTAGTACACGAAGTCATACACAGTTAATGTACTTCGGAGAGGCGTGTACTTTGCGATGCGTTGTGAGTAGACCGTTTTCCAGTTTAGCTAGGAAAGTATCAGCTAACATGAGGCTCAGTGGCAAGCCAATTACTAACTGATCCACCGGTCTATGTATTTCATAACCAAACGTGGAATTTACATTGGCACATTTCAGTGGTAATTCTCCTACCATCTGTATCTCAGTTTCCATGATTCGGTCGCATATATAGCTAGCCGTCTCTATTAATGGAGCATTTCTCAATGAAGACGTAACTTCCGAAGATAACATAGTATGGCTCCGGGTTTATATATTTGGTAAGCCATAGTCTTAACGTATATGTTCCTAATGGTCTAGTCGCTTAAGATAAGTTTAGTGGAGCTGCTAGTTTTCCATTTTGGTGAAGCCTTTCCCTATTTTGCTACCGAGGTCTTTTTGCTGAACTAGTTTTTAAAACTAATCTTGTCGACATGGTCTTTTGTCTGGTAAGACAGTATGGTGATCCCTAACAATTAGTTCAGGTGAATCTAAACAATCATATGGCCTATATGTACTTTAAGCCTTGGTATTTTTAAACTTGTTTTTATGTACTATAGTTCCTGTTTCTCTCCCTATGTGTGAATGTTCATGTGCTCCTCCTTTATTACATTATTTTTCGGTGCAGTAGGTTAGGTTCATATTCCGTACTTGTCATGAGTAAAATTCAAAAACCAGCAGCTCCATCAAACTAATCTGGGGCGATTAGACTATTAGGAACATATACGTTAAGACTATGCTTTACCAAAGAAATAAACCCGGAGCCAAACTAGAGTCAATCTTAGATACGCAAGTTTCCCTGTCACAACATCGGGAAATGGTTGTACATGTATATATATATATATATATTTCTAGTAAGAATAATTATTCTTTTGATTTCTTGCTTGCTGATCCATGGATTCCCAGTCACTTTATTGCTGAATGCTGATTAAGAGCTGTTCGCGATTCCATTACTGATTTATCTAATACCACTACTGAGTTGTTTCACGACTGCAATCCGAACCACTAAATACGGAGTTCTAAGTGCCGAGTACCAAATTCTATTAACAAGGACATTACAGATTGTCCTAGTTCCTATATCCGGTTGATAATAATCAAATTTTTGTTCTTAATAATATCACTAATAGCTTCCCTCTGTTCCTCTAGTTGAATTTGATATTCTTATGTTGATATCAATAGTCAACTAGGCCAGATTTGAAGGGTTACAATCTTTATTCAGAAGTTAAGACTAGACCCACGTTCTGACTACACAAGTTTTCAAATTTAATGTCATTATCTAAGTGGCTTACCCGGTTGAGCGTGCCACAAGATTTTAGACCTAAGGCTATCACTTCAAGCTTTTCCCTGCTTAACTCAGTGATCGAAAAATTACGGACATTGTTATGACGCGAAGAAAAGTAGGAGGAGGATGATGATTCGGTTGGTGGACGCGAACACCAATGAGATGCGTGCCTAGTTGAGAATGTACGATTGACCTAAGCCCATGCACCTCCCTAGGCCGACAATAGGACAACCAGAACTGAGAACGTATTATATTTTAATCATGCCTTTATATACACAGAATCAGACCACACAGTAAACCAATCATAAATCTAACATTGATACAGAACAAAAGAAATAGTGGCAGTGAATGGGGAGAACTTGTACACAATTAAGTAAGCGTAGTACAAAGTAATAAACAATACACTAAGAGCAAATATACAAAACAAGAGAACCGGGCCAGGGGAACATAACAGTCATATAAATAAAGTGGTAACATCACTCATGAATAAAATAACGGGAATGGTCCCCCAAAATACAATTCTGAAAGTTCGTTACTTTTCTTTAATCGCCCAGCGTAACAGACATACGTTTTCGACTTCGCTGAAAATTTGTTCTCAATCGATGGCTTCCCAAACTCTTGAGTAGTTTAATGCGTCTTCTCCACTTTGCTTAGTAATTTGTGTAACGTAACCCATAGACTGGATCCTACGGTAGTTTTGCAGCTTCTCAACAGAGAATTCCCTGCGGGAAATGTTCGTTTCTGTTCCCTTCATATCAGGCTGTGATGAGTCGGTCCGCGTGGTATCTATTAGGATATGCTCCAATACAACGTAGTGATTTGCAGAAAGGCTCAGAGTAGTGTCCTGATCCGATACAGTTATATATGTACTTTTAAGGCAGTATGTAATTAAATAAGACAGCAAACGTCATCCACAACACCGTATCTGGTCAGTTTTCATCCCTGTAATGGGTTAATGATGTACATCGATTTATTTACAAGAGTGCTGAGTACTTCAGTGTTCTTTACTTGTTGTCCCTTATCTTGTTTAGAATGTTGCAATGACCCAATGCACTGCTGTTGCCTGGTTCTAATTTATCCGTTTGAAACATTATCAGCTAGCACGTATCGACTAACTGATTAATGGGCAAATAAGTTTTGATCTCAGGGCTATACCAGCCACTGAACTCTGAAATCATCGGGTAATTAAAATACACTGACCATAGTACCTCATTTCGCTGAGATTTTAATAAACTTAGGGCCATAAAATGATAATGGTCAACGGTGATCTGCACATCTATATAGTCTAGGCCTGTAGTTCACTCGAAAATGGAATAGGATGGAGGAAATTTCCTAATAGGTTTAATAATGCAAGTTCGAGTTTAGAAAAGTGAACAGTTTACGGACACATCTCGTTGACAAGTGATAAGAGATCAAATGCCTACTGATAACTATCTTCAGTCACCGAATATTGGATTATATACAATGTGGAAGGATTGTCGAAGTTACTTCTGTCAATGACAAACCGATATGACTACCTACGTTTCCCATTTCTACGTATAATTAGTGCGTAACTTATGATTGGCTGTGTTCGACGTTTGTAAATGACCTAAACAATGATTAAGTTCAATTATACTCATATGACCCGTTGTGTGCCACTTGTTACGAGCTCCCACTTTAGCTATTTTCCCTGCTTTAGTTTTCTTGATTTTTAATGTTTTCCTCAAACTATCTTACATTTGTTGTATTTGTCACATTTCCAAAGATAAGGCGTCGCGGATGAAAATTCTTATGTATGTATGAACAACACAGAACCTGGCACATGTGTGCATCGGTCCAAGTTGCCATACCTCAGAAGCAAAATAAGATTAACATTGAATCGATAGTAGTAGTTATTTCAGCGATAATAATAGTAATAGTAAAGAGTGGATATACAGAATATGGTCCAGGGAGAAGGAAGCTATGAAATAAATTGAAGTCAATAATTTAGGGGAAGACAAAGTGAATATACTTCCGTGATTGTGGTCTATTCCGAGCCATGCCAGCCAGAGTCTCCAACCATTCGTTACAATGTTAGCGCGGACTCTAACCCCATCCCCGTCGCCAAGTTTGTTATATTCTAGGACTCGACCAACCACAACGCACGAAAGGAAAATAATAACCGTGCTGAGACCAATGTACACGAACGTTAGCACAAGACCTTTATCCTATCCTAATACAGTCGGCCCGATACCAGTCAGCCTAAACGAATAGTCAGAACACAAGACCTTGATCCACCGGACCAAAGACATTTTTAGTATATTTCACTCTTTATATATGTGCATAACCAGACCACACAACAGATCAACTAGAATAATAATATCAATACACAACGATGACATTTAGAATGGAAAAACGGAGTAAACGGTTCACGAATAACCAGTTCTAATTTATACATGAAAAATGCTATAACAACAGTTTATGGTTTAAATAAAAGCCGGAAACCAAGACAACAGAATTACAATAATAATAAACTAATAAACAGTCATGCGAACCGTGTACATAAATAGAACCTTCGTAAAATAGCTTTAACAGTTTTTCCCGACCGTGCTGCTACCTTGACGTGGTGGTCGGGCTTGCCTGTCGTGATGACTCAATCGGGCTTCACTGACTGGAACAATTGTTTCCCAAGGTTCTACCATGCCAAGCAAGTCGGTCGAAGAGCGGTGAGACCAAAAGCAGCAAATATAAGGTCCGAGGACGAAGTCGTACTGCCAGCTGTACAGAGGTGTGACGGCAGTAAGGAGTTTTCTTCGGACAACCAGCATAACAGCGATGCTGCCTTCCCACAAAGGAAGGACGGGGTTAGGAAAGGTCGACCCTAAAAATGCACACCTCACCTTACTCCACGGATTTCCGTCTCCGGCAGTAAGGCCTTAACAAGTACGGAGCTACAACAACAACGAAAACCTCTCTCAAAAAGGCCGTGTGTGACCGGCCTCAAGCACTTGTTCCTTGGCACTGCGGTCACGCTCCCAGGTCTTTCAGACCAACCCTAACACATTTTGCTTTTCAGGTACATCAAGAAGAACCCTTCCACAGCGTGGGCAACTGGGGAGAGATAACCGCCCTCATACCTCTAACAACAAGCAAAATCACTGCTATTTTAATCAAACTCCTTCTTCTATTCCTAACATTTGTCCTGCCCCTACCTTCAAGCCCAAATCCTTATCTTCAACTTCCTCCTGTGTCATTAGCGCCAACGATTCCGGCCCACGAAATAAAGTCCCGAGCATACTAAGACCACACTCCAAACTTCACATTGGTGCATTCAATGTACGAACCCTGTGTCAAATAGGGCAACAAGCCTCCCTAGCTAGGACATTAGAATCCCGCGCCATTGATGTATGTTATGTCTTTAAAACATGCATACAGGATCCTAGTGTGGTCATTCACTTGACCTCACCTAGTCAGAATGAACAACCTTCGCGATACACTCTTCGTTTATCTGGCGATTCAACAGCAACTTTTCGTGGGCTCGCAGGTGTAGGTATTGCGTTGAGTATGAAAGCAGAACAGGAGCTTCTTGAATGGATTCCTGTCGACAGTCGCCTATGTGCCGTCCGACTAAATGGTTCAGTAAGAACTCGGAAAGATAGGGACACACGCTGTTGTCTTTTCGTTGTTTCTGCCTACGCTCCCACCGATTGCAGCCCGGATGACAGACAGACAGATAGACAATTACAACGTAGAACTTGGTACATACGTACGTCAGTTAAAGTTGCCATGCCCAAATTAGCAGATAGAGATTAAATTGTAAAATCAAATCCCAGAGTAGGGGAGGTAGTAACAGAGTTAGTATTAATGGAAGGGATTAGAGATCTGAGATAAGATTTAGGAAAACATGATTCAGTAAAGAGAAATTTATGACAGGTTCAGAAACTTAGAATTTAGAGGAAGACAAGGAATGGATGCACCTGCGCCATTGCCAACGATTTTGAGCCATATCACCCAAAGTCTCTAGCCACTTATTACGAGCGTCACGCAGACCCCAACCAGGTAGTCTGCACCTATTAACATGGCTCAGCCCAACTACCAATGACTTCATGGACTGGTGCCATGCTTTGGTTTAGCCGCCCCTAGCTTTCTTCCAGCCTACTCCCACACCAGACAGCATTGCTCGTCGAGGTAGGCGGTGGTCAGGCATACGTAACACATGTCCTAACCACCTTAGCTGATGAAGGTTTACTACTTCATCAATAGACTTGCCCTATCTACCTAGTACTCTATTCCTAACCAACGTATTGCTTACTCAGTGATCCCAGTGAACACAAGCAATGTTTCGAAGACATCTGTGATCGAATACTAGGAGCCTACGAATATCCTTTATCTTTAATAGCCATGTTTCACATTCATAAAGTAAAACAAATCGAACTGCTGAGCAGTAAACGCGTCCTTTGGTCAGTAGTCGCATGTCTTGCCTACGCCACAGGTAACGCGAATTCCCAAAATCTAATCGGGCCTTATGTATACAAGCACAGATTCCTGCAGACACCAGATTGTCAGGACTGATGAGGCTGCCAAGATAAGTGAAGCGGTCAGCACATTCAACTGCTTCACTCCCTATCACTAACTTCAATGCCGAATCAACCCAATCCCGAAGTAACATTTTGCATTTGGGTGGAGAGAATCGCATCCCAAACATCCTTAAATTCATGTTTAAGGTAGTCAAAAGATTCTGCATTGTATCAGCAGCTTTGCCTAAGAGAACTATATTATCTGCATATTCTAAGTCAGCAAGTTGGCCTCCTGGAAGGAGGTCAACCCCGGAGAAGTCAGACGATGGCAATGTCAACTCTAAAAGTATGTCAATGATAAAATTAAATAAAAATGGGGGGGGGAGGACAACTTTAACAAACACCACTTGAGGTAATCAGTTCTGATGACAAGCCGCCATAAGCTCTGACTCGACATGTGGCGTTTAAGTATGAAGCTTGTATAAGGTTAATGTACTTCTCTGGTACGCCTTTCAATGAAAGACATCGCCACATAAACTTACGATCGACAGAGTCAAATGCCGCCTTAAGGTCAAGGAAAACAACTATTGTTGGGCGTCTAAAAGTGTGTCTATATTCCAGAACCTGCCGAAATGTGAGTATTTGGTCCATACAGCCATGTCCACGTCTGAAACCACCTTGGTTTTCTCGAGTTTGCTCTTCACGAGCTTCAGTTAGGCGTCGAAGTATGATTGAAGCCAATATTTTAGACACTATATTCGTTAAGCTGATTCCACGGTAATTGTCACAGGAGGACTTCTGTCCTTTCTTATAGATTGGAACAATTAGTGTTTGAGACCAGTCACATGGGATTACGCCCAATTCCCAGATTCTAGACAGGATCCCCGTTAATCTCGCTGCTAAAACTGGACCACCATCCCTAAATATCTCAGGAGTTAACCCATCGGGTCCAGCTGCCCTCCGTTGCTTTAGGTTTCCTATAGCCTTCTCAACCTCACTAAGACTTGGGGGACCAATATTAATTTGCCATTCAGATTGGTTGGGAACGGTGGGCAACTGGTATGACGCCGAGGGCCAATTGAATTGTTCCCTAAAGTGTTCTGCCCATCGGTCCAACGTTCTGGATTGACAGTGAATGATGGTCCCATCTTTTTCTGAGATAGTTTCACTTACAGTTGCATTTCTGATACCCGTTTCCTTAATAAGTCTGAACAGTTGTCTACTGTTATCTATTGCCACTGCCTTTTCTATCTCTTTAGCTTTCGCCACCCACCACTGCTCACGATCATTCCGTAAGCTTTTAACCAGTTTGTGTTTAAGTTGCCTTCCCTCCTCATCATATTCAGAACTAGACTGGATGTGTTGTCGAGCATCTATCAGTTCAGTAGACGCAGATGAAATCCACTGAGTTTTCCTAACTTTTTGGTTTAGTTTACTAGTAGATATTACTGCTGTTTCAACAGCTTCTTCGATATCATTCCAAGCTGACTCGGGGTGGGTATCGTTTATACAGTTGACTAATTGGTTTTTAAGTTGTTCCTGAAATATATTCGTGGCTTTTTCATCATTAAGTTGAACTCGTGTGGGGATTTTTGCCGTGGGTCTTTTACGTCCAGTGAGACGCAGACTAATACGCGCTCGTACTAAAGCGTGGTCTGAGTCTAAACATGTACTCCAAAATGGGCGGCAGTCTTCTATCGAGCCTCTCCAACGGTGGCTGACAGCAATGTGGTCTATTTGAGTCCAACGTTGAGTTGACTTTGGGAGCCGCCATGTCAACTTATGTCTTTTCTTACGTTTAAAGTTAGTGCTTGCGAGAAATAGACGGTTATCTGAGCACAGTTGTAATAAACGGTCGCCATTATCTGTTCGTTGGGCCTCGACACCATAGGATCCACCTAGGTGCCTTTCGGTTTCGCTTAGTCTACCTACTAGGGCATTAAAGTCACCAGCCATATTCACTACATCAGTACGCTTAGCTTTTCGAAGGAGGTCTGAAAGCTTTCTGTAAAATTCATCTTTCATCTGAGCTGCAATCAATGGGAGCGTAGGCAGAGACAACAAAGAGGCAACGGCGTGTGTCCCTATCTTTCCGAGTTCTTACCGTCCCGTTTAAATGGACAGCCCATAAACGACGGTCTATGGGAATCCAGTCAAGGAGAGCCCGTTCAGCTTTTGAACTTAGTGCTATACCTAAACCGGCAAGGCCTCGAGTGGTAGCAGTGGGATCTCCGGAAACACGAAAGGTGAACCGGACCGGTTCTTTATTTTCACAGGGTGAGGTCAAGTGAATAATTGTACTTGGATCCTGTATACGCGTTTCGGAGACGCAGCAGACATCGATGGAACGAGAATCTAGCGTCATGGCTAGGGAGGCTTGTTGTCCTATTTGGCCTAAGGTTCGAACGTCAGAAGCTCCGATATGTAGTTTAGTGCGAGGTTTCAGGACACCAGGAATAACGTTTCGTGAACTCAAACCATTAGCATTAGAGGCGTGAGGTGATAAAGTTAGGCTAAACGGGTTAATTGTGGGAATAAGAAAGTCATTAAAAGTTGATGGTGGGATTTGACTTCGAACGAGATGATCTCTTGTGGTGTTAGAGGTATGAGGGTGGTTGTCACTTCCTGGCTGCAGACACCATGGAAGGATATTACTTCTTGAGGTACCTGAAAAGGAAACTGGATTAGTATTGGTCATAGTGACCTGGAAGCGCGATCGCAGATCCCAACGGGCAAATGCTTGAGGTCGATTACGCACGACCTTGTTATGGGATGTTTTTAAAGTGTTAGCTCCGTTCTTTAGAAAGCCTTACTGCCGGAGACGGAAATCTGTGGAGTAAGGTGAGGTGTGGCATTTCTAGAGTCGACCTTTTCTAACCCCTTCCTTTCTTTGTAAGAAGGCAGCATCGCTGCAGACGCTGGTTATTCGAGGGAAACACCTTACTGCTGAAGCCAGCAGTACGACTTCGCCCTCAGATCTTAGGTTGCTGCCTTTAGTCTTATCGCTCTCCAACAGACCTGCTTAGCATGGTAGGATCTAGAGGAACAAGCGTTCCAACCAATATAGCTCGGTTGGGTCACCACGATAGGCAAGCCCAACCACCACGTCAAGGTAGCAGATACGGTCCGGCAGCCCGGATTAAGTGAAAGATGAATTTTACAGAAAATTTTCTGAACTACCTTATAGGGCCAAACACTCAGATTTGGTAATCTTGGCTGGTGATTTTAACGTCCAAATAGGTAGCTTGAACCAATCTGAAAGATATTTAGGTGGATGCTTCAGTGTTCCAGCTCAGAGAACGGATAACGGCAACCGTCTGCTGTAGCTTTGCTCAAATAATAGGTTATTTCTAGCCAACACGAACTTTAAGCACAAGGAGCGACATCGTTTAACATGGCGACCTCCTTGCCCTACTCAGCGGTGGACTCAAATAGACCATATTGCGATTAGTCACCGTTGGAGAGGCTCGATAGAAGATTTCTGATCTTTCTGGAGTACATGTTTGGATTCCGACCACGCTCTAGTGCGAGCACACATTTGCTTGCGTCTTACCGGGCGAAGAAAAACTACCACAGGAAAACCTTTTCGAATTCAGCTTAGTAATGAAACAGCCAAGATTAAATTCCAGGAACAACTGAGGAATTACTTAGGCAAGTATAAAGATGCGTCCCGACTAGATACTGCTGGGCAAGATGTTCAAGCAGCTGTGTCATCTACAATGATATCTATCAAGGACTTAAATCAACATGTCAAGAAAAATCAATGGATCTCAATCGCTTCTCTTGATATAATAGACTTCCGAAGAGTTATCTCGTCAGGCTCCGAACATGACGAGGAGCGAAGAGTAACCAGGTATAAACTGACGAAAAGTCTGCGAAACGACCGTGAGCAGTGGTGGGTAACGAAAGTAAAGGAAATGGAAAAGGCAGCGGCGATAGGTAACACTAGACAACTTTTCAAGTTGATAAAAGAAACGGGGTTAAAAAATCCAGCGTTAGTGAGACGATTTCCGACAACTGCATCTATACTAAGACTCACTACAAACAAAATGAAACTGCTTCCACTCCTTACAACCACCTTACTACTTCAGACTCGCTATTTAATCGTCCCAGTATATAAGAAAGGGTCAACATCGTCCTGCGATAACCATAGAGGAATTAGTTTGACTAATATAGTGTCTATAATACTAGCCTATATAATTGTCAGACGCTTAACTAAAACTCGTGATCTACAAATACGAGAAAATCAGGCTGGTTTCGGACCTGGTCGCGGTTGTATAGACCAGATATTCATCGTTCTTCAGATTTTAGAACACAGACATACTTTTCGGCGCACGACAATAGTGGTTTTCCTTGACTTGAAGGCGGCATTTGACTCTGTAGACCGCGAAGTTCTATGGCAGTGTCTTTCATTGACAGGCGTGCCCCAAAGGTACATAAAACTTGTTAAGACTATTTACTCAAGCACTATTAGTCGTGTCAGAGCATATGACGAACTGTCATCTGAACTTGCAACCTCATATGGTGTCCGTCAAGACTGCCTACTGTTTCCTTTTTCATTTTATTTCATAGTCAATGTACTGTTGAAGATTTCAATCTCATAATCTGACTTTTCAGGAATTGGTCTCTTACCAGGAGATCCACTTATTGACTTAGAATATGCTGACGATATAGTCCTGTTTGGCGAAGACGCTAATAAGATGCAGAAGCTTTTAACAGCAATAAGCTCCCATGCAAGCATGTTTGGAATGCGTTTCTCCCCCTCTAAATGCAAACTATTGCTCCAGGACTGGTTTTCGTCAACCCCTAAACTAAAGATAGGGAGTGAAGTAGTTGAGCACGTCGACCACTTCACTTATCTTGGAAGTCTGATTAGCCCTAATGGGTTAGTCTCTGACGAGATCTCAGTACGAATTCAAAAAGCTCGTTTGGCTTTTGCCGACTTACGTCACCCATGGCGTAGACGAGATATTCGTCTCTCAACGAAAGGGAGAGTGTACTGCGCAACAGTTCGCTCTGTCTTACTGTATGGGTGTGAGACGTGGCCATTAAGGGTAGATGACACTCGAAGGTTGTTAGTTTTTGACCATCGATGTCTTCGAAACATCGCTCGCGTTAGCTGGGATCACCGAGTAAGTAATAACGAGGTTAGACGACGGGTGTTAGGTAAATGTGGTAACTCGGTCGATGAGGTTGTGAATCTTCATCGACTGAGGTGGTTGGGACATGTGTTGCGTATGCCCAACCACCGTCTTCCTCGACGCGCAATGCTGGCTGATATAGGAATAGGATGGAAGAGAGTTAGGGGTGGCCAAACTAAGACATGGCATCAGTCCATGAAGTCACTGACTGCCAATTTAAGTCGTGTCGGTAGCTGCAGACTACCTGGATGGGGTCCTCGCGATTACCGTAACTAGTGGCTAAAAACACTGAGTGACACGGCCCAGAATCGGTCACAATGGCGCAGATGCATTCACTCATTGTCCTCCCTTGAATCATGAGCTTTAACTTTAACTTTCTTTCTACGCTTCCTGAACCATATTCTATATATTCACATTCCTTGTTACTATTATTATTTTATTTTATTGAAGTAACTTCTACTAATGGTGGTGGTGTTAATCTTGCGGTGCCATGGAAGTATGGCAACTTGAACCGATGCACATATGTGCCAGGTTCTATGTTGATTAAACATACATACATTACATACATACATACATACATACATACATTACATGCATACATACATACATTACATACATACATGCATTACATACATACATACATTACATACATACATACATTACATACATACATGCATTACATACATACATACATTACATACATACATACATTACATACATACATACATACATACATACATACATACGTACATACATACATAACGTACATACGTACATACTATACATACATACATACATACATACATACATACATACGTACATACATACATACATACATACATACGTACGTACATACATACATACGTACATACATACATACATACGTACGTACATACATACATACATACGTACGTACATACATACATACATACGTACATACATACATACATACATACGTACGTACATACATACATACATACATACATACATACATACATTTTACAGTTTTTACCTCTTAGATTAGTTAACTCCCACAACAGTCTGCATCTAATAACACAGCCCAGACCAGCAGTTAATGACCTCATGGACTGATGCAACGTTTTGGTTTGGTTGTTCCCAGCTTTTTTTCATCTTATTTAGCATCCCAGCCAGTCATTAACAAAGAAGATATCGATGTATCAGCAAGGATACTCCACGTTTTATTCAAAAGGATCCGAGAGGAAGAACAAGTGCCGGCAGACTGGAGAGAAGGACATCTTATCAAGATACTAAAGAACGGAGATTTGAGCAGATGTGAGAACTACACAGGAATCACGCTACTGTCGGTACCAGGGAAAGTCTTCAACAGAGTATTGTTGAATAGAATGAAAGATTCAGTGGATGCTCAACTCGAGATCAACAAGCGGTTTCCGTAAGCATCAGTCGTGCACAGACCAAATAGCAACACTACGGATCGTCGTTGAACAATCAATTGAGTGGAACTCGTCACTGTACATCAACTTCATTGATTACGAGAAAGCGTTTGATAGCGTAGATAGGAGAACACTATGGTAACTTCTTCGACACTTACTATGGGAGAGGACAAACAAACTTCCAGCCGAAGAGGAAATTAGGAAAAGACATTGGAAATGGATAGGACATACATTGTGGAAATCATCAGCAACAGCTTACTATGGGAGAGGACAAACAAACTTCCAGCCGAAGAGGAAATTAGGAAAAGACATTGGAAATGGATAGGACATACATTGTGGAAATCATCAGCAACAGCTTACTATGGGAGAGGACAAACAAACTTCCAGCCGAAGAGGAAATTAGGAAAAGACATTGGAAATGGATAGGACATACATTGTGGAAATCATCAGCAACAGCTTACTATGGGAGAGGACAAACAAACTTCCAGCCGAAGAGGAAATTAGGAAAAGACATTGGAAATGGATAGGACATACATTGTGGAAATCATCAGCAACAGCTTACTATGGGAGAGGACAAACAAACTTCCAGCCGAAGAGGAAATTAGGAAAAGACATTGGAAATGGATAGGACATACATTGTGGAAATCATCAGCAATACAACACGGTAAGCACCAACCTAATTGAACTTGATGGAGAAACTCTGGAAGTAGATACTTTCACATACTTGGGGAGCATCATCGATTAACTCTTCAATTCGAACGTCAAGACAGTTCTGCCGTACGGAGCTGAAACTTGGGGAATAAGTGCAAACATAATCAGACGAGTACAAGTATTTATAAACAACTGTCTACGCAAGATACTAAATGTCCGTTGGCCGGAAATCATCAGCAACAGCTTACTATGGGAGAGGACAAACAAACTTCCAGCCGAAGAGGAAATTAGGAAAAGACATTGGAAATGGATAGGACATACATTGTGGAAATCATCAGCAACAGCTTACTATGGGAGAGGACAAACAAACTTCCAGCCGAAGAGGAAATTAGGAAAAGACATTGGAAATGGATAGGACATACATTGTGGAAATCATCAGCAACAGCTTACTATGGGAGAGGACAAACAAACTTCCAGCCGAAGAGGAAATTAGGAAAAGACATTGGAAATGGATAGGACATACATTGTGGAAATCATCAGCAACAGCTTACTATGGGAGAGGACAAACAAACTTCCAGCCGAAGAGGAAATTAGGAAAAGACATTGGAAATGGATAGGACATACATTGTGGAAATCATCAGCAACAGCTTACTATGGGAGAGGACAAACAAACTTCCAGCCGAAGAGGAAATTAGGAAAAGACATTGGAAATGGATAGGACATACATTGTGGAAATCATCAGCAACAGCTTACTATGGGAGAGGACAAACAAACTTCCAGCCGAAGAGGAAATTAGGAAAAGACATTGGAAATGGATAGGACATACATTGTGGAAATCATCAGCAACAGCTTACTATGGGAGAGGACAAACAAACTTCCAGCCGAAGAGGAAATTAGGAAAAGACATTGGAAATGGATAGGACATACATTGTGGAAATCATCAGCAACAGCTTACTATGGGAGAGGACAAACAAACTTCCAGCCGAAGAGGAAATTAGGAAAAGACATTGGAAATGGATAGGACATACATTGTGGAAATCATCAGCAACAGCTTACTATGGGAGAGGACAAACAAACTTCCAGCCGAAGAGGAAATTAGGAAAAGACATTGGAAATGGATAGGACATACATTGTGGAAATCATCAGCAACAGCTTACTATGGGAGAGGACAAACAAACTTCCAGCCGAAGAGGAAATTAGGAAAAGACATTGGAAATGGATAGGACATACATTGTACAGCCTTACTATGGGAGAGGACAAACAAACTTCCAGCCGAAGAGGAAATTAGGAAAAGACATTGGAAATGGATAGGACATACATTGTGGAAATCATCAGACTGTATCACGTGACAAGCATTAACATGGAATCCTGTTGGGAAACGGAAAAGAGGAAGACCAAAGAACACACTTCGTCGAGAATTAGAAGGAGATATTAAAAGGATAAACAGCAACTGGAAACAGCTGGAAAGGATTGCTCAGGACAGAGTTCAATGGAGAATCCTGGTGAGCAGCCTATGCTCCTCAGCGAGGAGTAACGGGCCTAAGTAAGTAAGTAAGTAATTTATTAACATTACTCAGACCAGTGATTAACATCTTCTTTAACTGATATCATGTTTCACCCCTAATTATTTTTCATCTTACTCCTACACCGGTCAACAACGTTTGTCAGAATAAAGGGCAGTTTAGTTGTGTATGTATGGTTAGTTTAGTTGCGTAATACATGCCTAAATCATCTCGATCGACATACATTCACAACTTTACTAACCAATCTGCCATCTTTGCTAAGCACTCAGTGCTTAACCGCCGCACTGTTTAATCGGCTGTTCCTGAATAAGTGGGCAATACCTCAAATACACATTTGATCAAAAGCATGCAACTTACGCATGTCTTCTACTTGTATAACCCATGCTTCATAGATAGAGGTTAACAAAGATTGGATTGGTGTGCAGCACAGTCATACTTTAGTTGGCAGACGGATATCATGCTTGTACTACAAGCGATGCAAGTTAGCAAAAGCCAAGTGAACGTCCTCGGAATTCGTCAGACACCAACTGACTAGAGCTGGTACGATAACTGGCACTAATGTGTACATGTGCCAGGTTTTACGTTGTCCGTGATTGATCGATAAGACTCCCGATATATGTGAAGGGGTTAACCCATTCAACTATTTCACTCCATATGATCAATCTAGGGGATAAAGCCAACCAATCCCGAAGTAAAATTTTGCATTTGGGGGGCGAGAAGTGCATTTCAAACATTCGTCAACCGTCATTCAAGGTGTTTAGGAGGTTTCGCATATTGTCAGCATCTTCATTTAGTGAGAATATGTCATATGTATATTCTAAATCGATAAGTAAGCCTATGTGTAGGAGATCAACCCTTGAAAAGTTGGATCAAGTACGGTTTTTAGGATGATAATTATAGCAAAATTAAATAAAGGAGAAATAAGTAGTGAAGATCGTCACTTATGGTCGGTAATCCTGACAATAGTCAGCTAAAAGCTATGAATATACAAGTAGTGTTTGAGTAGAGAGCCTTCACGAAGATTGTATATATCATGTTTACCATTCCAACTGTATGTGTATTATCATAATGAACCTTTAGAAAATAATTTGCTTATGAGGTTTGAAATGTAATAAATATCGATTGCACTTTAGCCATTTTTTCTGTAAGTCGACTTACTTATTGACAAACAACGCAAAAAGGTTCTAAATACATATTATTAAAACATAACTACAGAAAACACAATATATACACCTACAGTTAGTTAGGATAATAACTAATATTAATCATTCTCCATGTAACAGGACAAATGTAGTAAGTATAACATATCAATGAACTTGCCTTCAAATGGAACACACCTTTTAAAACACAATAATATAAACTTGACTTGACTGATTGATTGTTGATTCGATCGAAAGAATTAACAAAAGTAAAAAGTAACAGAACAACAAGGGACAAAAAAAACAAATAAGCCTGAAAATTGTAGAAAGTCACTTCACAAAACATACAAATACAACGAGTGTAATTATTAAATGGTTAACAAGAACACAGCCAAACATAAATAATGTGGTAACTACACTACTAAGAGATAATGTAAGAACAGAATAATCGTACTGTGTTGTGAATTTAATTGTAGATAGAATGTCGAATGAACAAAACTTAGTCATTTGGACAAAGGATGTAAATTTTTCATCGCTGGTTTTAGAAAAAGCTGAATTATGTAAAGTAGAGTCAGACATACACTATATGGGCTATCTTGTTCTAAATGTAAATTCATCAGTCCTAGTAGTGGAAATATACCTAGTATGATATGTACAATTTAGTATTTTTGTATTACTAAAAATTAGAAAGGCTTTAACCATTATTAATCACATACAATTAAGATTGTGTGTAGATGTGCGTCTCACAGAGCAAGAGTGACAATGAATGAGCAACAAAATAACTAACCTGAGAATATTAAGAAAGACTAACATTAACAAGTAGCTCGCAATCGTTTACAACCGACTTTCTGGCTGACTCTATTAGCATAATTAATATGATGGTGATAATGCACACGACTTCTATATTGATTCCTTTTATTGGCTAAAACAAAATTCTGAATGGGTTTTCGTAACGTACCATATGACCGTTTGAGTTTACGTAATTTCATCATATTGGACGATCGATGGTGAATAGAAGTTGCTGAGCTTTTGTCAACTGAAGTAGTAAGTAACGGCGGCAGACGCGGAGAGGGTGAAGTAGGAGAACACGGTAGTGAGCAGTTCTTGTTGGGATCTAAGTATTTAGTTGAATCTTTAGGATCTAAAAAATTGGTCACAGTTAAAGTAACAGTAACAACAAAGAGAAGTAACTGAAAATAACTAATGCATGTGAAAGAATACAACTTACTGATAGATAAATGGTTTCACAATAGGCAAACTTGTATTAACATTAAATGTGGTGGTCAGTAATGACAATAATACTAAGTTCTATGATGAACACTAAGTAAATTTACTAAAATCGCTTAAATATTACTAAAGAAAAACAAAATACTGCTAAACACATCTTTAAATGCACTGTTCGAAGTTAAATAAACTTTAACCTAATGTTTATTGATGAAGAATAGTTGTTAACTTAATTAACTGTAAAAGGTCTAACTTTTGTCTTCACTTTTTAAGATTTCTACCGTGTTTTCAATAATTTTTTCTACAAAGTTTTTCTGTAATTTCCACATTGTTTTATATTTATGGATAGTGATTTTGATTTTTTGATCATACTTTCACAATCCCCGGGTTATCTGTAAGTATGGGCTTTCAATATTTAATACTGTTCAATATAAAGATATATAAATGATAATTGTTACTGAAATTTCACCGACATAGAAGATAAAACTATGAACAATATTTTGTTCGCTATTCAACATGAATAGAAATAATCCTAAAACAAACTTAAAATAGTTTATTAAGTGGAAAGTTAACAACAGATGTTATTGAAACCGAATGCAGAAAAAGGCAACAGAACAAGAGAGTGAACTTATCTGTAGTTTGTAAGCACAAACGACCCTAAGACATTAATAAACAGTTAGTCTACTTATCTAACATAGTGAGTAATCCTTAAGATGAAAGATTAGAACTCCGTGAATATTACTACTGAACTTTATTTGTACTCCTTCGTTATCCAGGTACTTTTCAAGATTGATTGACCAATATTACGTTTTACTATGTGAAGCGCTTTGAGTTTGTGTATGAATTTAATTATCACGTTTGCCTATTTATTCGTTTGTGGTTGGGTCTTAAGAATTGACTGAAGTTAGAGATATTAATTTTAAATATAAACTTAATGGTTCAATAATTAAACGGTAACCGCGAAATTGAAGACTCTAGACTTAGCCCCCCCACCTCCAGTTGGGCCATGCACATGCACTGCTGAAGAGCTCCATACAGCTGTCCAGAATTTCCTAGTTTATATTGGTCGTCTCATCCAGATCCGTTCACGATATCAAGTTGATTATTTATCTTTAATTTATCAGATTCGGCTAATTATAACAAATAATAGCGCAATATCATATATATATATATATATATATATATATATATATATATATATATATATATATATTGACTAGATGGAAGACTGAAAATAAGTTTTTTCCCATACCCTACCAACCCGCTCTAAATATCTCGATGTCAAAAACGATTTTCTCCCTTGAAGCGATTATACTTAGGATGCGATTAAGTAGCCAGTTTATCCTTAAATAAACCAGTTACGTTATGCAGAACTAGTTTCACAATTGTATGGGGTTATTGCAAAGATATTGATTCATTGATATTAAGAAGTGTTCACAATACGGGCTCAAATTACTTTTCTACTTAACGTGTTACACCTGTTCGACGTTTAGTAAGATGTTCTTAACATAAAAAATAGAATGGTTATAGTTGTCAACAGTATGATTGAGGTCAAGACGATTCAAGAGTTATGCATCATGAGTGTAGCAAATTTCTGCGTATATATGATCTTTATTCATATGAAACTTTCTTAAGGTCAAACTAATAATGGCGTCATTTATTTAATAACATTTTGAAAAGTAACAAATGATTATAAAGAGAAAAATGAATTTCAACAGAACATTCTAAAGTTATACGCTGACAAAAAAAAGTGAGAAAGAAAAGTCACCTGTTCTCAACATAGAAAATTTACATTGTTGTTGTATCAATTGACTAAGTTCAATACGTAATATACGTTCACCTTTAATAAAGACAAATCAACAGATACAATGAAATATTGTTGATAACATACTGATGACATAATTAAATCTCTCCAACAATTTATAATCAGTATAGGTAAAACGATGGGGTAATTTTAAATCAAAAATATCGAAAATGCCTATCATACAAAAGTAAAACAATGATAAGTTATGATATTTAATTGTTGAATACTACAATTTCTATTAGTAGTTGTTTGAATTTCGCTAAGAAAAGCGTACTACAAAATGACCATAGATTACAAAACAGATATCTAACAAGCCTACTCACCTTTGAATAAAAACTAAACAAGTAGACAAATAGAAAGAGTAATGAAATCTCTTGGAGACTATTGAGATAACAAAAGATTTCCTATATTGACTGACTCTATCAAACCACACCCTTAAATTATGGTGAAAAGGTTATACTTAAGATTCTTTCAGATAATTTCAGATAAAGATTATTCTCGCACTAAATTTGCATTTGAAAATGAAAACAATAAATTATCATTGTAAAGTGTTTAATTCACGTTAATATAAAAGGAACTATTAATCATCTTAGCATAAACCAATACACCAGAACTAATACATTGGCTACATTACTCCGAATAGGCACTTACTGAAAATCTCTTATGTTCTGGACTGACTTAGCAGAATAATCTGATTCATTACAAATGAACAGAGATAAGCAATATGTACTTTACTTAGTTCGATAATTATTGCACGAAATCGTTAAAATTACTGAAAAGTTGCTCCTTGTCTCAGCGAATTTATCTCGTTAGTAGAAATCTGATAACTTCTTACGAATTGACGTCACAGTTTTATTTTCGTTATGTTTTTGATATGATCTGCCCTGTTGTCAATCGTTATATTGAAAATATATTCGGGCCAATTACAATCGTATGGCAAATATAGTATGCGACCTTGATAACTACTAGTTAGTCCCTGTACGTCTGCCCCGCGACTACCAGTCCACAAGCCGGAATGAAAAACACGAGATGAATCGACCAACCTGATAGTTAATAACTCATCGGTAGGAACAGTTTTGGCCTGTGCATACGAAGCCGTCTCTCCAAGATCTAATGGTAAACGACTCTGTATTTCATCATAATTGCTCCAAAGGATTTCTAATATCTAATCTCAACACCCTGTTAGTAACAGTGAAGTTCGGGAGTATGTATGCGAAAGTAGTAACGATAATTCAATTAGTATCATCTCCAAAAACCCACCTTGTTAACTTGGTGGTGATTTACGAGTGTAATCACAATGAATTCCACATCGCATTATTTGTAAACTAAGAAGACAAAGCAGTAGTAATTAGTTCGTGACTTTTGTCGTTATAGGATAGATAGATAAATAAGACTGGCATAAGTCGGTCCGCAACTCATCGGTTGGGGTCCCAAAGATTGTACAAATTAGTGGTTTGAGATTAATCAGATATGACTGAGAATAGGAACCAGTAGTGACCCTGAAACAGTTTAATATTATACTTTATAAAAAAATGTGATGAGTATCCTCAAAAGAACTTTTTCCTAGTTACATTATTACTCGGACTGTAACTTATTTAATACTCTGTTCACTACATTATTCGAATGCATTACACTTCTGTCATTTCTTCGTAATCATAATCCCTTATTTCTGTGGCGATTTTCTAGTGCTCTATTGTATTAGGATCTACATAATTAAATAAATAAGTATTTAGTAGCAATACTTCACACTTACGTTCTAAATTGTTAAGGAATGTCTCGGCTTCTGATGTAGAAAGATATCTAAAGAATGGTTTCAGCCACTGAGGATGCCTTTAAGTTAAACAGAAAAAAACAGTTAGTTTTTTCCAAAAACAGGTGACAGAGTTGTTTAATTTAAAAAAAGTCATGCAAGATACTGATACAAATTTAAGGTATATATATAGCCTTTGAAGACGTAAAGAAACAATTAAATAGTGAATGTACCTCATCTGATAAAAAACTAGATATAGTGTGGTGGATACTACTCATACAGCCGTCTATAAGTAGTAGGTGGCAGAACATTGTGTGAGCGTGGAAACGGTAAATAGCATACGAATTGGGCTGCGAGGTGACAAGGAGCAAAGTCGGATCACAATACGTAAAATAAATGAAGACAACCAAGAGAGGCAGGTCTACAACCAACAGCGATCGAGGAGCGTAAAGGACGTGGAAATTGATAATTAAAAGTAATGTATGTATTATTTATGACGTTCTTTATTTTCACCAAATAAGCAATTTGCCTTGGCAAAGTCGACTTCTGATAATAGGAAAGAAGTGTATCATTAAAATAGGGAAGTGTTCGCATTATATGTCATTGCTTAGCTTCAACGAGTAAACGAACATTCATTTGTCGATTACACGGGCTAAATACAAAGTTCACAAATGTATTCGGTATCCTACTTTAAGGAGCTTAATAGAACCTTAAAATTTATTTTATGTACTTCTATTTATGACTTCTTATTAACATTTTCACCAGTTGTTGTATATATCAATTAGTAATTCAGCAGATAGTAATTATTTTCCAACTACGTTGACCACTTCAATGAGGTTAGGAGTTCCTCTATTATGTTGAACTAGGCTTTAGTTACAGCTATCTTAACTTCAGTTATAATTATGTTAAACTACTAACAACATCCTGATTCGAACTAAGCCGAATTTTAGTCAGCTAGAAAAGCGCCCATAAATCAGTCAGTCGGATTCTCAAGGTTCTACTGATAGCTGCTATGTGCATCACTAATTTATTTATACGATCAAAAACTTGTATACCCATTGGTTTTGTAAAACTTATCTCCCTGAAATGTACCAACAGTTGGTTAATCATTACATGGATCAATCAATGTGAATACTCAATACTGATATTATTTGAAATTAGTTTATAAATATTCAAATACTTAGGAAGTACCGAAGACTCATTTAGTGCTGATAAATAATAAATAAGTTGTGATCTGCAATTCAGATAACTTACGTATAAAAGGTCTTGACACAACTTTTATCACTATAATGATTATATGAAGTAGATGGTTTTAGTCGATGACGTCCAAAACGACGATGTACAGACCTTGGTAATGGAGTTTCTACATTTTCAATTAGCCAATTAAGACTTCTGAGACAATTATATACATCTGAATCTAGTGACGTATTGGTATGAGATCCTATATTCTCGGATGTCTGAAAAGGAATTTTTCCACACGATCCAACATTACTACTTTCTGAGTTTGATATGAAACTATAAAAAAGATTTGAAGCATAAAAAAATGAAATATTAAAATTGACTGAAGAATCTTAAACTAATGGCACTTTAGTATACCGTAAATGTTGTGAAGATCAATATGGCATATTATATCTTCACTGCTATGCGTTGGTAAATTCAAGAAATTTCCAACAATATAAAGCACACTGAAAAAAGATTTTAGGATGATTCCCAAAATATTTTACAGTAGGATCTTTTACTTTAAGTATTTCGCTTGTAGATGTAGATAAACAGCTGCTTTGTGCTATTTGCCTTCAAATAATTTAAATCTGGTTGACATGTTTGTTCACAATTGCTGGAAAGATAATAACAATAATAAATACGAAATTGTAGCTAAAACCTCTAACGTAAGAATTAATAATGATACTGATGTTAGAAAATAATGTTAGTACGGAATAGGAATATGTTCAGGTATTTGGCGGGGAATGGTGTGACTATTCTCTCCACAATCTGTATGAAGACTATCGATTTAGTGCTCCGCCCATACATTTATATAGCATTAAGCATACTGAATCTGAATAGCAATGAAGTAAGTTTGATACCCTTAACACTAGGTACACCACACTTCCAAAAAATTACCACAATGACAGCTACATTTACATGTGGAACATCATTCGCTCATTACAAATTGAATAAGCAGGTTAGTTAATAGACCAAATTAACAGCACGTATCGACAGAGAAGATTATTATTACAAGTAACTTCATTAGGTGATTACCAAACAATAACAGTAACTAAAAATTAATAAGTACAAAGAATTATGCGTGTTTACTTTCAAATCTTGAAATAGATAACGGTTTGAGTACTAAATTTTAGACACTTCGATCACCTAATTTACTTTGAGAAACCATTTAGTATCACTAGTTGTCAAATGATATTGTACATATAGTTAGATGAGCTAGTGCACTAGTGCGTCAGGCTCCATTTTGTTTGTAACTAACTGACGGCTTAAAATCAAGTACATAGTTAGTACTAAAATCAGAAGATTAATTTTACTGGCAAGTATAAAGTTGATTCGAAAAATAGCTATTAATATTAACAACACTGTTTTGATAGATAAAAAGAAGGATGGCATGTAGAGTTTATAGATACGGAGAAATCTTCAAAATATTCATATTATATAATAACTTACGTCAAGGGTGTCTGTTGGCTTTGTTGCTTAGTCTTCTGGCTGTGAGACAAACTTGATAACGTTTTAGGTTCTCTAGGTGGACGTCCCCGACGCCGTTTTAGAGGTACAGATGAGGGGACTTTTACATTGTAGGCAAACTGCGAACATTCACCCGAGTTAGGCATAAGATTAACTCCTAACGTCTCATCGTTGAATAATTTTTCGGGTGATAAAGTTTGGTCCTCTGGACCAAGATATTGAGCATTTACTCTCACTATACCGAAACTGCAAACAGAATCAGAGTTAAATCTAGAATGAGTGATGACTCTCCGGTTGGCTAACTGAAAATCAACGATTCCTTTGATAGGGTTTACATTTAATTGATTACTAAAGTTAGTACATGAATTTGTAGAATTAGAAGATTCTGCAGAACTGATACCTGAGTCAAGAATTTCTGATGAGATAGAAGACTCCATTAAACATGAATCATCACGAACAAGTAGTGTTCTAGTAATGGACGGTATACCAAAGTTTGTATTCATACCAGAAATATTTAAATTGGCTGCAGCAGAATCTCTATAGTTATTTTGTGTAACTTGATGAGATCTACAGAAATGATGTAAGCGAGATATTGGTACTGAACCATATAAACATTCCAAGTGTCTTGATGTCAAAGCTAGAGGCTGAAAAAAAGAACTGCCATCCTCCCGCTCAGCCATTATTACATCGCAGTTAGAATTAAGATTACTAATTTGATGAGTATAATTGTAGGAATATCCAGTTCTTCTATTATTATGAGTGAGTCCCCGATCAGCCGCTTTAATTCGAGAAACACCAGAATAACTCGACCGTTTAGTAAACCTTCCTCTTTTAATTATCCCAAGCTTGGATAACTTCTGCTTTGGCTGGCTACGCATCAGGTCATGCATAAGATGAGTAACTAAATTGTGTGAACGTGCCAAGCGATGACGGAAATAGCGTTTTTCAATATATTGGTTGTAAATACCCATTAATGCTAAATAGAAAGCTAGTGTGACACGAAAAAAAAACAGTCATTGACAACAAGTACAGTATGTTAACATGCTAGGCGTTGTATACGTAATACTAACTTTAGATATTTAGGAGCAATACAAACCAGTTTGAACACAGAGCAATAAAATACCACGCCATAAAAGTGCACATTTTGTAACCTATATGGCTTTCAACAAATTATCTCGCACCACATGATTTTAGCTGCCGTAATGTGGTCACTTGCAAAACTATCTTCAAAAAGACTACAAAACTTTATTTTACTAGTGGTTCGCTTTAATCGACTAGTTCGTATTCCTACAAATGACTCGATCATTAATGAGGTAATAATTGAATGAATAATACTGGTATTTAGTAAGGTAATTAAATTAAGGAGGCTCCAGACCCAATTAGCCTAAACGACTACAATGTCAAAGGTCCGTTTCCGTCAAATTATGTATGGTGTCAAAATGTCACCAACTAATGTAGTGGTTTGGATTATGTGAAGCCAATATATCATGTTGGAACCCCGAAAGCAGAGAAAAGTAACTAAACATTATAAAAAGAATGTCTTTCACTTAAAAGAACCTGCCCCATGTTCTGAAAGCCTCCGTATATCGCAATCCTAAACTATAAATAAATACTAGCAGTTTTCTGCGAGTCACATTTACACTAATAATATATACTCTCATAATGACGATGCTCTTACTTATCTGTATATTATAGGCGCTTAAGTAAAGTATGAGTCGTAAAGTAATTCATTTCACTAAATTAGAGCTTGGTAATAATGAATGCAGCTGTAAATTCCTTAAGCATGAAAACGAATTTAAAGGTTTCGGAATTATGTGTGTAACAGAAATTTACAAAATATTTCGACCGTCTAAATGGAAAGCACAATTAGGCGAGGAACAAACAACATAAGGCATGAGTGTCGAGAATGAAAGAGTAGATATCAACACAACAACAAATCCAAGTAACAACTAAAGATTTATAATAATTAAAAGACCCTAACTACAATATTTATCTTTCTTTATGGCTAAAAATGTGCGAAAATGTGACAAAAATTAGTGCCACATCTCGGTAATAAGTCAAACACTTATAGTTTTAGGAAGAATAAAGCAGGCGTTCATATTTCTTATTGACGTTTATCGGGGTTATAAAGGGGAAACACGTCTGGTATTACTAAAAAAGATTGCGAATCAATAGACATGGGGCTTCAGATAACTAACCCTTATCAAGTTCATCCCAAGTTGACGTCGTGTAAATAGAATTTAAAACTTCTTCTGCTGAATTCATATATTCCTACAACAGATATGAAGCAGAAGGAATAAACATACGAATTCGAATTCATCTCTATATGGCAAGTATCCAAGTGATCTCTGATGATTTGGTAGCAAATAACATGATAAGTCGTTATCATCCGCACAGTTGAACAGTTTGTTAGGGTAAATATGTTCTTTAACAAAAGGAAACGAGCATATGGATGGACTCAAAAGTTCACTCATGATTCCTGACATATAGAACCTATTATAGTGCTCACGGCAGTCTATGGGGCTATGCGACTGAAGGTGAGTAGATATTTCATTCCTGAGGTATTGTAACTAGCCGACAAACTACTTACCAGTTACCATAACCATAGTTATCCAGAGCATCTAATAATTTTAACTCCTCTGCAAGTAGCCACTGACTCCCCCAAGAGTTATTTAGACACTCGTCACGTTCAGAGCGCTAAAGTCTATAAAGTTTATGAGGTCAAAGTTACCTTTATTATATACTTGTGAATTTTCTTATGATTTCCACCTTCAACTCCATATGAAAAGCACTATATGAGAATGAATCATGTCAGAAAAAACAAACCTTCACACATATTTTAATCCCCGGACATTCGGCACACATAATACATAAGAAATTGATTTTCTTTAAGCAGTAGTAACATTTTGATGACCTGCCAAACATAGTAACTCCACTTTTATCAGACGCGCTTGTTGCTATCCTATAACCAAACTTGAAATATTATTGAGTTGAATTAACTGACTGACTTTTCAGATTTGACTCTACATAACTGCTTTTATTGCCCTCAGAAACTTGATTTAATGAAACGTCGAACTACAGACTTGCCTGGTAGAATCAATGAGTTGTCGTTTTATTTGAGATCTATCTCAAGGCGTTAAAGGTGTTTTCAGTTATGGAGAGTAAATCACTTTTCACTTCTCTGAAACTGATCCGAATAAGATTGAATTAAGAGTCAAGAATACGGGAAACCACGGAGTTGTTTTCACAATTTGTCGCCGAGTACCTAAATAGAATTAATATGCATCGAGTTTTCTTTTATAGGATTTAGAAGGAGGTACTAACACTACTTCTCCAGGTAAGATGTTCTAGAGTTTACCTTATTTAAATATGAGATAGTTAGCACAAATTTTTGTGTGAGCTATTTCGTGTTCTAGATTATAAAGATGTCCTATTGGATTAGTTTTGTGACTGAATCTTTCGAGTGAACTCCTTGGGAGAAAATAGCCATGAGCTATATGATACACTAAAATCATATCCCTGAACCGCGCCCAATATATGACCAAGTTACGCTTGCGGCATTACCAGGGCAACTTCTAACGATTGAATCCACTTTTACGAATAAGAATAAATCAGAAGGCAATAAAGGATGGAAATGAAGTTATATTTGATCGTGAATGGAGCGGCAATGAGATAGCAACGTCTAGGCTGGAAACGAGAGATAGATGCTTCCCACAGTGCGTCGTGGCGTGATCTGATGATGATGCGTGACCAAGCGCCTTCAACCAGTAGTGTCTGCCAAAACAATGTCGAGGACCTATGTAACTATTTGTCTTGGGGATTATTTACTGCTACATCCCTCCTGACCCTCCTTTACTGCACGAGTCGAAAGTGTAATGCTTTAGCTGAGCCGTGTAGGGTTTATTTTTTATTTTGGCTGCCTTTATTGTCGCGCCTATTTACACACCTTCCAATATAGTAATATCCTTCTGATTAACAAATGGTAGAGGTATCACATCTACAGTAGTTTTCCATAGTGCCTTCAAAACTACTGTAAATGTTTTGGCTTGCATCGGAAGAAATTATTATCCAGCGATATCCCGTTACATGATGAATTCTGCAGTTTAAAGGCCCTTATCGCAGGAAGTTTCTGATGTTAAGTATACAAGTACTCAGCCTATTTATCCTATATTAGTGAACTGTTCAATGTAACTCGTTATTTGGATGTAATTGTGATCTGTTACTGCAAAGTAAAATGTTAATAGTATTACTTGTTATTTCATACTCCTTATTTTCCTACTCTGCTAGAGATACAAATCTGTCCTAAAACCTATAATGGGTTTCAAATTGTTATAGGTGAAGAAGCCGTGCTTAAACGACAACCACTAGTTGCAATTGATTACTATTGCTTTCAGTTTTGGACCCAAGTATATAAAATATTCAAGCGTCATTAGAATATTAACATACTAAGAGGATTCTGACCGATTTTCATTTTACCTTGAGTAGCTTAAAGGGATTTGCTTGGACTAACTCACTCGGTCGAGGCTTCAGAGATTTGGCTACTCTTAATTAGAAGGTATGTTTGCAATTTATCCTACTATACCGTACCTTAGGTCTTCAAGTTGCTTCTCTAAGGTTGATACTAGAGCTGGTATAAAAAATGTATCTCAGTGGATTCACGGAAGTACATAGGATTTAACCAGGGTTTACATTTGATTTAGCCAGTTTACTTCATGGTTTTGTTTGAATACAGTAAAAGTCACTTTTATTCTAATAAATTAAGAGTAAAAGTGTTTTGTTCCCATTCTTTTAATAAGGACAAACTAATTTAGTAAAAACTTAATAAAATTTTTGCAGCCAACTTGGTGCTTGGAGTGCAAGAATAGCTCTGAATGTCTTCCTTCACACTTAGAATGTGGTTTTATGTATCAGGAGATTAAAGCTAAGTATTTCTCTACAAATAACTCGCCTGAAGGAAAATTATTTACAGTGTCTGTTTAATTTGCAGAGGCCGCTTTTATCCCTTCACCTAACATAATAATCTTTGTGCTGTATATTTCGTTATTGATATTTGTACCAAAAGATATACAGTTTGTGACGTTGGACTTCTTCGGGTTCAAATCTATCTATCCATCTATCGCATCTTTATTTCGGGCTTCTTGGTCATACGCATAATTTGCAACCCACGTGTGTGCATCGGTCATTGTTATTAACGAAGGTGATATTACTGACAAGATATTTCTAGGTACTGGACCCAACGGGGTAGCGAATCCAGCAGCAACAAAATATTTGCCTTTTACCCAAGATAGACTGGATTGCAAGGCTAGTAGTTAGGTCGGACTGAAATTAGTAACAATAGAATAAATTATTATGACAAAAACACGCCGCGTTTCGGTGGTTTTGACAACACAGATTAAATGTTCTGTTATCGTCAGCATCGTCGTCTCTAAATATCACAGCGTCCATTGATGGTTTAAGAAAACGAGACAAAAGATATGGTACTATTGGGTTTTCCATCAACGGTTGCATGTATAGCAAACCGACAATCAATTAATCTGATAAATGCAATCTCTAGAGTGATGGAAAAGTGATCAGGACTGAAGTATTTCACTATCTGTAAAAAAACCGGCTCTCCGTTTGACAATGTATGTTATTTAAAAACTAGATCATGTGGCCCATACCTAATAGACTGTCTCAGCTATATAACCTAACGACGTTATAAGGGATGGTTGTCTCAACGAGTTCTCTAAATTCTGAAGAAGCCTTTGGTGAGATCTTATATCACAGGCTTTCCTACAAACTAAATTGTTTTGAAATCGGGAGTCCATTGCACTCTTAGGAAAAATGCATTCATTAAAACAAGAAGACAGGTAGTGAGACATAATGACCATCTCTCTTCATTAAGACTTATCAACACAGTTGTTAAGGAAAGTCTTCTAGGCCCTCTTCTTTTTTTCGTGCATATTAATGATGTACATGCAGCTACAAATTTTGACAGACCTTACCTATGTGTTAACACCCTAAATTTAGTATACAGCTTGAAACCTGGCATATCTAACGAAAGCATATCCGGAATTCAACAAGATCTTCATGGCATGTCTGACTGGAGCCAGAAATGGCATCTGCTATATAATCACGGTTAATGTCGAATAATCCACTACAGTAAATATGACAAATACTACCTAGATAAACAAAAAGTCCAAACTCCGATCTCCACATGTAAATCGGGCACGAGTGAAGGCGAGAACCTAAAGTTACTTCATTCATATTCCTCAATACAGAATACCACCTGCTTACCTTCTCAGAAAAAATTAGAGACTCTGTGCGAATTAAGAACACTTATTCGTAGGACAAATTAATGGATATGACCTCGAAGACACGAGATTACAGTAACAAACGCCAATAAGAGTCCTTATTTAGTCCCTGTAGGTCTGCTCAGTGCCCACTCAGTCCCAGGCCTGAACAGGAGAAACACAACACGATGAATCGGCCAGTCAAATGGCATTATATTACATGCATTTCTTTATGTACACGCAAAATTAGACCACGTAGCCAGCCAGTCAAGATATTAACAACAGTGTGAAACAATGGAGTAAGTGATAGCAAACTGAGGTAACATTCAAACAACCAATTAACCGTGGTTCATAAATAATAATAAATAAATAAAGCTTTTATTCTCAAGTATCGTTGTGTACATGAGAGCATGCCAGTTGACAGGCATGATCTGAATGATATAAGTTTACATACATATAAGTATTTCGACGAAGTGTTACTGTCAGGACTTTTATAAAGTATAAAGGTATGCATTGAGAACCAAACCAATTGCAACAAATTTCACAGTATTAGGACACCAACTATATGTGTTGTAGTATGGTGCATATATGACAAAGAACCGCGCGCTCCTTGACCAATCCGTTACAGTTCCAAAAAAAGGCTGAGGGTTAGCAGATTGGATCAATGTGCATGTTCAGACGCGAGATAGGACTAAGGGTACTTGGAACTTGGGTATTGTGAAGAAGGCAATAGCTTTGTGCCAGTAAGTTTCATATTTGTCTTGCACATAATTTTCTACAACTAGAGGGAAGACAAAAGAAGGTAGAACACAAAACAACAGCACTGGTATTCCGGGGTTAACAAAACTAATGGGCAGGATTAGTAATTATACTTCCAACATGCCACTTATGCTTATAGGCTGATTAAAATGGAAGAATACTATCATATGACCAATACAGGTGAGTGGTGCTCACACGTTCAGAGTCCCTTTTATTTCGCCAGTGGAGTGAGAAACAATAGCTGGTGTGAACATTTTTAACGAAATAACAGAAGAAGTGAAATTACTAACATGCCGTACAAATAAAGGAAGTGAATCTGTTTCCCGAATGGCTTGAGGCAAATGGTTCCAGATTCTCAAGAACTTACTTGTAAAATAATTCACATAAAGAGCAGATTTAGAATGAGATATTTTTACTTTCGGGGCTAAATTGCGTAGGTTATAGCAAGGAGGTTTCTCGAGCTGAATTGTATTAGGCGATGAGAACGCTAGTTTATTCAATATCTTGTAAAAGACGATTAGGTTTAATTTTAGCTGTCGCCTCCATAAGGTATCTAGTTCTAACTTAGTGCATCTAGTTTTATAGTCTAGAGTACGATCAGCCTCAAGAATACGAAGATTAAAGCGACTTTGTACAGACTCCAGTCTGAGTTTATCTTTAATGGAAACACTACTGAGAATAAAAGTGCAGTATTCGAGTAAGGGTTTGACACAAACTTTATATATCAGAATACGAGAATGATTGCTATAAAAGTTGCGTAGTATACAACCTAGAAGTCTATGTGACATAGATATCTGCATATTGACCTGTTCTGTAAAAGACAGGTTATAAGAGTACCTTAGTCCTAAGCCAACTACTGACTGAAGCCTAGATAACTTATTGCCGTTTATGGAGAGATCAAAATTGAGGCGCTTATCTCCAAAACATATCCAACCACACTTAGAAGCATTAAGATCTAACTTCCATTTTGAGCACCATACTGCGACCTTGTTGAGCTCGGCAGTGACGCCACTTAATATGTGTGCAAATTCTTGAGGGAGGAATGAGTGCACTATTTTGAGATCATCTGCGTATAAAAAGGGTCTACCTATGCTGAAGCATTTGCATATATCGTTTATGTAAGCTATAAACAGCAATGGGCCTAAGACACTTCCTTGTATAACACCACTTGTAACCGGTTCGGCCTTCGAAAGAGTGGAATTAATTTTAACTATTTGATGTCTATTACTGAGGAAAGAGTTTAACCATGCAAGTAATGGATTCCTAATCCCATAAGAGGAGAGCTTGCCTACAAGAAGCTTGTGGTTAACCATATCAAAGGCTTTAGATGTCTAAGTGCAATACTAATGCCAAGTGCCCAGGGCTTCGTTTAGTAAAGAGTAAACTAAAGAATTCAAAGTGACAAGTCATACAGGATTTAGTTTTCAGGAAACCATGTTGGGAATTAAAGATGAATTTTTCGGAGAGTAAATAATCAGACATTTGATCGCATACTATTTTTTCCATTATTCTAGAGGTAACTGGGGTGATATTTATAGGCCTATAGTTATGCAGGTTTGTCCTGTCACCTGATTTAAATCGAGGGCATATGTATGAGGTTTTCCATCGATTAAGGTAAGATCCTGTTGTTAATGAAAGGTCAAACAGTTTTAATAGGGTTAATATTAAATTAGGTCCTCCGATTTTGAAGTAAATGGATGCTATGCCATCTACTCCATAGCTACTTGACGTCCTAAGCGAGTTTATGGATTTACAAATATTGTCATAAGTGAAGGTAACGGATTCCATATGGTTTGTAGCTGAGTTGATAATGTCTACTTCATTGTCATCCTGGGGTATACCTCTGTTAGCGATGAAATCGCTGAATAGGTTGGTTATGATATTATGGTCGGTAATCATTAATCCATCTTGTAAAATGCAGGGATTATCACTATTCCGAGAAGGTTTGAGACGTTTATTGAACAGCCGTACCAAGTTTTGTACCTTAAGGCTACTGTGCATTGCTGATAATTCTTCGTTAATCGCCTTTAACCTGTGGACTTCTTTTGCTTGATTGAAGGTCATGGTAATTTCCATAAGTGCTGAGAAGTCATTTGACTAATGATAACTCTTCTGTAAACGTCTTAGCTTCTTATGGTATTGAAGTGGTATATACAAATCATTTGATTTAATTATATTGCTTAGTTTGATAGGTGCAATCATATCTAAACATGAGTCATTAATTTGATAAATAAGAAACGATATACTAACATTAAGTGTGACGGACGAAAGAATAGGACATGGGAGATATAATAATGAAAAGGACTGAAATGTTCACCTTTTACCCAACTAAAGAAGCTGAAATAGTCTTCTAAATTAGATATAAATGTCAGTTATTCATCTTTGTTCCATCAACACAACAGTATCTAAAAACATGAATATCGGTTACGACAATTTTTTATAGTACTCTACAGCTTACTATGGATTAAATCACTACTTCATATTTTCTTCCGTGATAATACATCCAAATGTAAACGCTTAATTACTTTATTTCCAAGGACATACAACAACTTTTCTTTTGCCTCCCTAAAAATGCTGATACATTAAAACATGAACTGCCTTAAACCTAGCCTGCGCATTAACAGCCCACAGAAATGTACCCGAGGCTTATTAGCCACTTGTATGGCTTTCCTTCCATCAACGGAAAACACTGACACTCGACACCATTGGCTATCGGTCACCTAATATCCAGATATAACAGTCACCCTTGGACAGCCGAACGCATACTCAGACTAGAAAAAGTTTCGCGTACGTAGATAACCTCTCTAAAGGTCTTGGATGATGATTCATACTTATATGTATGAAAAAGGTGTAATGGATGACTCAGAAACGACGAAAAAAATGTCAAGCCAACCTGATCAGAAAGTTTCAAAAGAACGTAAAACAACTACACCGATTTATGCCCTGAAAGTTAGAGAAAGTTTGAGCGCCCCAACTGTCACAGGACACAATGCGAGGTTCACACGAACGCCGAAGCAGCAGAGGACAGTATCTCTCACAAATCCAGAGCCCAGAGAAACCAGTCGGCAGGGTCATCCCCATGAGCAGGAATGGGTTAAATAGTGACCAAGCCCACTTTGTGTTATACCCAAAGTTTCCATCTAAATTAAGCGTCACATTCACTGCACCTTTAAAATTTCCGTTTATTTGATGCATGTGTAATACATGATAAAGTGAAATCTTTAATAGTTTTCCACTTTTACGTTTCGTACTTCCGTTTAACTTAAGTCTATCTGACTGCATTACAATTGGTATGAAATTCTAAGGCCTTAGTAGTCGACCATTTCATGTAAGCTTGGGACGAGCCTTAGTTGGTTACATTCAAACGTGCAGCAAGTTCGTGCCTTTTGATAAGCCTGTAGTGGCAAATAATTCTCTGAATTTATAGTTGCATAGGCTCTCGTCATTGATGCTGACCATGTTTGTTTTAGTGGGCACGACTAGCCAAAGGTGCTCAGTAAAGCATAATTACTAGACCACGATGCGATGTGGGGAGCATCGCGTTCTTTAGTTAGCCAGTTTATACGTTGCTATCAGATTAACGTTCCACTCAAGATCAAATATAACATCTCAATCCTTCACTGCCTCCTTATTTGTTCCCAGTTGTTAGAGGTTGCTCTGGTTATACGATAAACGTAACCTGGCAGTGTACAGAGTACATTTCAGGCTTATTGGTGTATGTTCTACAGAGTCAAATGTATTATGAATAGTATACTTGTGGAACGTTGTATCAGTTCTTTATGAGCGTTTGGTAGCAATTCACCCCCCTCCCCAGCAAGTGTGTTGGAAGTTTCTAAGTATATTATTGATCGTTGGCCAGTCTGTCGAGGATTTATATCCAACAGAGGACACTTTAATATATAAGTTTATAGAACAGTTCTTAATAATAAACAATAATAGTAAATAAATATATTCTGCAGCTGCTGAACTAATTCCCTCTTCATACTGCATGGAAATGAGCATATTATTGTGATGGATTTACGATGAAGTAAGATGACATTAACATAAGAGAAGTGAACTCCAGTTTGCACATGTCTAGTTAGG
Source organism: Schistosoma mekongi (assembly GCA_034768735.1). Taxonomy (NCBI): domain Eukaryota; kingdom Metazoa; phylum Platyhelminthes; class Trematoda; order Strigeidida; family Schistosomatidae; genus Schistosoma; species Schistosoma mekongi. Next base: position 19,983,209 of record CM068309.1, on the reverse strand, counting down.
TAACAAGCATCGGAGGTGTACCAAATATGAGTGCTTCGAAGCATCCCAATTAATTCTATGGTGGTGGTGACAGTATGAACGTTTGTTAGCATTCAGTTCTACATACCGATTCTTAAAGTTGCTTGGAGCTTTGGTTGTACGTCCCTAAGTTTGACTCGTCACCTTATTATTATTATCTAAGAGTTCTATTGAAAAGTTATGGTGTGTATTATGTAGCGTAATTACTCTTAGATGTATATGGTTGATGTATGACACCTTCTGACTTCAACTCCATTACAGCAGTAATCATTTTGTTACTCATGAATTTTTTCATAAGAAGGAAGACAAATTGTACAAGCGTTATAAGCAAAGCCTATATTCCTCAAGTAGCTTTATATGTTGGCAATTATCTTCATAAAACTCAAGTTTTACATTCTGCTCTCTTGCATACGCACTTAAAGCGGATGACATATTATGTAAATTTCGTTGGATGCATTGGTGATGTGCAGTTTACCCTAATCCACTTACAGAAATTGAAAGGTGTTGCCAGTGCTTATCAGTGAAAGTCATCGTTTGTATAATTTAGCATTTCATTCTTAAACTACATTGTGCTTTCCCCTCCCTTTCACACGCATGTACTTGATTTGCTGTTTATTTATGCGTCAGGGTGTTACGAGGGGTTACTAATGCTTACTAATGTCAACGAAGACCTTTCTGTTATCCGATTGACTTTTTATTCATATATAAATAACACAATTTTCTCCTAAGTCAGATTATCATAACTTATGTTTACGTTTGCCATGTATTGCTGAGTAAGACATACTTATTGAATACATCCACTAACAGACGACCAGATTAGTAAAATACCTTTGAATTTGAAATGAAGTTATTTAATTATTCAATCCAGATCACCTATTAACATATTCCGATGTATATTTGAACTGCGCATTTCCATATACAATAAATAAGCGACAGGTGTTTAACCTGTTCCAGAAATAAGGTGCCACGGATCTAATCGGAGATGTAGCCAGTCTTTAAGTGTTCATCCCCATGGCCTTCTCGCTTGTAAGACTGTTTTCTACTTTCCTTTGAAATTTCTGGGGTTATGAATCGGCTTATGCTTTCTTATAGCTTCACTGATATTTTTCAGCTTCATGTTATAGCACTTAGCATTGTATTGAATATACCGTCCGGAGTTTAAATAGTGTTTTGTTGTTCGCGAACCATTCGCTGAGGATTTTACATATAACTTTTGAATCATCATAGGCCATTCCACCTTGCAGTATTGAATGAGTACGATAAACTTCAATTTTCTTTAAGCCTTTTTCTAACAGACGGCACACGTTTAGAGATTTCGATGTGTGATTGAGTGCGATATATTCCTCGTCTTTTAGGCTAGTTGTATGTCGACATCCTACTTGTTGTAATAAACAGTGTATTCGATTCAGAGCAGCGAAGCCATTAGTGATGAAGTACCTTTTCCCTGGTTTACGCAGCTTCGTCTTAGTCTCAGTGGTGACGTAAGGAGATGCTGTTTGTAGCCGGTCTTTGTTGGTACAATAGTGTCTAGTAAGGGCATTATGATACGATAGAATATTTCCTGTGTTTCGGTAATCCCGTCATTAATAAAGAAGGAGGTTCAATCAGAGCACCTAACAAAATTTCGGAAGGTTCCCCAGTCAGCATGGGTTAAATCTTTATGTTGAAAACGCTTACAAGTCGTTCTGTACTTACCACTGTTCACAGAATGGTAGGGTGCATAGGATTGTGATGTGGAGACTTTCGCCACATTTTATAAATATCGGTGTTATATTATGAAAGAATATCAAGTCGAGGGTGTTATTCTTACATGTAAGTAAATACGCATGTTGTTCCTAGCCTTGTATATTGATATGCTCAATTATACTTTCATAAGACATCGGGCCAGAGAATGTGTGAATAGACTCCTGGAAGATTAAAGCCTCCACAGATTATTTTGTAGTGAGGCTTTGGGTGGAAGCATGTTGATATGATGCGATCATTGAGGTGTCTATTAATTTAGATGTATTTGAAGACTTATGTATGCAACTACTAGTAGATGGTAGTTGTTCACATGTACTTTTAGCCATATTGAACCAGGCACTGCGTTAAGAACGTTGTCATTGATGTTTTCTACTTTTATAGACTTGGATACGTATACCAGGCGGCCGTCTCCGCTTTTAGTGGCTCCATCACATCGAAATCCGGCATAGTTGTCCTTGATAAAGTATGAGTCAGGAACATCAGAGCACAACCATTTTTCCATTATTAGAGCAAGTGTAGAGTTGTATAGGAGAACCAGGGTTCTCAGGTGTGCCATTTCATTTAGTATAAATCGGGGATTGGTTAGCATTAGTGTCTGGCTGTGCGAATATAAAACCTTAGGTGAGCATTTGGCAGTTGTTTGTCTGACAACGTTCGTACTGTGGGTTAATCTGCTATGTTCGCCGTAACGGTGCAGTTTGAGTGAAACAAAAAGAGTTTTTGGTTTTTGGACAGGTTACGATGATAGTTAACCCCCCCTGAAGCCCCCTAGGGTTTCTGCCGCTCCCAAGCCCCGGATAAATGAGAAGGGTTGGGCATGGAGTTAGCAACCCCATCCTGTAAAACAACAACCTTGCTAAAAAACTGTTATATCTCGTGCTTGATGACTTTGACTAGCCGCAACGCAATCTTAGCACTTGAACGCCTTGAACCCTCTTAGTCGCAAAATCAGAAGTCAGAAGACGAGAAAACAGGAAACTTTATTCCAGTGAAAAGGGAAGTGAGTCGTGTACAAAATATTCGTATATTTATAGTGACTATTCATCAAAAATTGCAATCATAAACATTTTATTAATACAATGAAATATTGTCAAATATACTCTGTGAATATAACTTACATTGACTCACATTAAAATGTGATGAAAGTTTATAAATCAAGTTTACAAAAATCAATACAACTTGATAAAATGAACAATTGTATTTTTAGGGATATCGAATCCCTAACACCTCCCCCCTTTTTTTAAAAAAAAAAAAAGAAAACGGCTGATAGGTTTCTCGAGACCAGTTCAGCTTTGTGGTAGTCCGGTAAAAACACTAGGCACCTCCAAGCGTTCTGGAGGCTTCGTTGAGGTTTCTTGGAGCCAATTCATCACCTTCCCTCTTCACGGTTTTTGTATGTATGATTTTCTACTTGGGTCAACTTGCAACCTTGTTACCGTGTTCCGCTTGCGGTCCATTACTCGGGGTGGTTTGATTGTTTTGGCGTTGAATCTTCTGCGTTCCTTCTTACTGGGGCTCTTTGGAAATGTGTCCACCAGCATTTGAAATGGAAGTCGTCCATGCGTTTTCACTGTTCCCCCGTTCTTTCGCATTTGATTGACATGTCTTGTGCACGTACCGAAATTTCCCCGAACTAAGTATAATACTTTTCCGATCCTGCGTTCAACGACACACGGCTCCCAGTTTCTATCACCTCGAAATGATCTGATAAGCACTTTTTCACCCACCTGAAAACTACGGATAGTCGTCTGTTGACTTTCACCGTTGGATTTATTCGTTCTTTGCTGAGGCAGCATACTGTTAAAAATAGTCCGCACCTTCCTTCCGAACATGCACTCTGCCGGTGACTTTCCCTCTGGTACGGCTGGGTTTGGCGTAACACGATAAGACATTAGGAATTTGTCAACAACTTGTATCGGCACACTATCTCCTCCTTCTTTTTTCAGAGCTCTTTTCAATGTATCAACGAATCTTTCAGCTTGGCCATTGGATTGAGGATGGTACGGTGGAGATTGCATGTGTGTAATTCCGTTTTCGCTGCAAAAACGCTTGAATGCGGACGACATAAACTGGGTTCCATTATCGGTCACCAGGACCTCCGGGACGCCGAAACAGGAAAAAAGTCTGGACAGTTTGCGAATTGTGGCCTCTGACGTCAAACTTTGCATGTGGTATACTTCCGGCCACTTTGTGAAAGCGTCCACAACAACTAAGTAATTTCTGCCTTGTATTGGACCAGCGAAATCAGCATGTATTCTACTCCAAGGGGCGTCTGGTTTCGGCCAAGGTTGAGGTTCGGCTTTGGCTGGACTCTTTGAAGCTTGTAGGCAGGACCAACAGCTGCGGCACTTCGTTTCTATATCCCGATCCATTGACGGCCAGTAGGCGTAACTTCGAGCTAGTGACTTCATTTTGCTAATACCTGGGTGGCCGCTGTGAAATTGGTTTAGGACCTGCTGACGGAGGATTTCAGGGATAACAATACGGTGGCCAAACATGATACATGAATCGACAATTGTTAGGGCGTCTCGCCGACGGAAGTACTGTAAAAGTTCGCCCTGGAGTCGCGATGTGGGCCACTGATTGAGTATATAATAACGTATGATCTTGATTGTTCTGTCTCTTTCGCTAGCCTCCTTGATGGCTTGGAAAGTAACCGGTAGTCCAGAAACCGCGTCTGTCAACACTGTGTGGACATCTGCTTCGGCTTCTATGTTAGCCACAAGTACATCCTCTTCTTGTTTTGTATGGGAGCCGATTAATCTTGAGAGGGCATCTGCTTGACCAAAATACTTCGTCGGTTGGTATTTTATCTTAAAATCGTAACCAAGCAGAGTAGTGGCCCATCGTTGCAGACGATTTGCTGTATAAACTGGAATGCCCTTTTTGGATCCGAAAACTGCAAGTAGTGGTTTGTGGTCTGTCAATAATGTGAACGGTCGGCCAAATAGCATTTTGTGAAACTTTTTTACCGCAAAGATAATAGAAAGGGCTTCCTTCTCTATTTGACTATAGTTCCTCTCCGTTGCTGTTAATGATCGTGCAGCATGGGAAATCGCCTTTTCTGATCCATCTGGGTAAACATGTGAAATCACCGCACCAATTCCGTAGTTCGAAGCATCTGCTGCAACCATAATGGGTAGGGTTGGGTTATAGTGCGTTAGAAGTAAGTTCGATGATAGAAGTTGTTTGATTTCCGTAAACGCTTCCTGGCATTTTTCTGACCAGATCCATTTGGCATTTTTCGACAGTAGACAGTTCAGCGGAGCTCGCAGGCGGTGCAGGTCTGGAAGAAATACACCATAATGACTGACCATCCCTAAGAAGGATCGTAGGGTTGGAACGTCTGTCGGCGGTGGCATCGTCTTAATAGCTTCAATGTTATCCATGTCAGGTCTTCTTCCATCCTTATCCACTATAAATCCCAAGTAACGTACTTGCTGCAGATGGAAATCACATTTTTCGGCACGCAGTCGGAACCCAAAATCTCCAATTCGCGTGAGCACTAAATCCAGTTTCTTTTCTAAATCGGCTTGATCTACACCCATTATGAGTATATCATCCAAATAAGCAGCAGTACCAGGAATGTCTTGTAGCATAGCGTCCATGATTTGTTGGAAGATTGATGGAGCTGTCTTTACGCCAAATGGAAGTCTGTTATACCGAAACAATCCCTTGTGCGTATTTATAGTTAGATAATGTTTGCATTCTTCAGCTACTGGAATTTGTAGATAAGCATCTGATAAATCCAATTTTGCGAAGTATCTTCCTCCATTCAACTTTGCAAATAAGTCTTCTGGTAACGGCAACGGGTACTGATGGGCTTCTAATGCTTCATTAAGGCCTGTAGAATAATCTGCACATAGTCGGATGTTTCCATTGGGCTTCTTAACGATCACAATTGGCGCTGCCCATTCGGAAAAGTTTACCGGCTCGATGACTCCACTTTCTTGAAGGCGTGCTAACTCATGTTCAACAATAGGTAAAGCCGCACACGGCACTGGACGTTTGGGTCGGAATACTGGTGTGGCACCATGCTTGAGGACTAGCCGTGCTTTTGCTTTATTACATTCTCCCAGTTCTTCTGCAAACACTCTGTGGTGTCTTTCTAAAACAGTGTTCATCCTTTTTACCGACATCTCAGACGTCCTGACACGGCTGCAGACATGATTAATCGAGTGGTCGGCCAGTTTCAGAGTTTCTATGAGGTCGAGTCCCAACAAATCTAATCCTGGACTCTCTGTGAGGTATACAGTTGCATTTGACTTTGCATTTCCCTTCGCAACTTCACAGCATACCTCTCCAACAATATTTAATTTACCTCCTGATGCACTGTGGGCTAGCTGAATTGTTGGGCACACTGGGGGTTTGCCAATTTGCTTCCAAGTTGCTCGGCTAATAAGCGTTATGTCGGAGGCAGTGTCAAGCTGTAGACGAGTACGATGGCCATTGACCTCTAAGGTAACATATTTTCTTCGGCTGGAAAGCTGTGTGCTAGTGTGAGCCACCATTATTTTGTTGGTTACTGCACGGGCTTTGTATTTTCTGGAATAAAGTCTTGGTGGACGACGACGATGTGACTTCCCTGTACAGTAAGTCTCTTTGTGTCCTTTACGATGACACTTAATGCAACGATGGTCTTTGTATGGACAAAACTTCTTATAGTGCCATTCTCCACATAACCAGCATGGGGAAGGAGGTTGTAAGCCACATTGCTTTTGCACACTAGAATCTTTTCGCTCAGTTATTGCGTGGACGTACGGAGGACGACTACCAATCTCGACCATAGAAGTATCATGCTTCAAGTTCACCAACCTCTGACATTCACTGGTAACTTCTTGGAGAGTGATGCTTGGACACTGTTCAATTTTACTCAGAATTCTGGTTCTGATGTCAGCATCTTCAGGTGATTGCAGGCTGCATACAAATACCAAACATTTAAACTGGTCTTCTGTCATTGATGATAGTTTGAATCGTTCACACTCACGATTCACTAAGCCTGCATGTTTCACCCAGTCGTCATCGCCTGCTTTTGATAGTTTAAGGCACTGGTAGCGAATGTTGAATAAGGATGATTGTTCACCAAAGATTTGAGACAGAATCTTTATTGTTGCTTCGAAACTAAAATCTCTTGGGTTCTTTGGTAGGATGTAGTTAGTGTAGCGTTCATGTTCAGCCGTGCCAAGTTTTCGAAGTAGCATTCTGACTCTTGCGGCATCATCAATTTTTTCCAGGTCGACTGTGAATAAGTCTTCGTACTTCTTGAACCACGAATCAAATGTAATACCAGCTAACCCATCGAAGTGGAAATCATTTATGGAGTTCATGATTGAATCGGCGTGAGATGTGCATGAGTTTTCTGATAGCCCCTTCTGGGTAAGATTCATTTGCTGGGTTAAAGTTTCTAGCATACGTATCTGGAACTGTTCATAGCGTTTTTCTTGGCGTTCCAGCAAGGCTTCAAGTTGTTCGAAGGTAAATGACATTTTGATGAGTTCACCCCGTCGCCAGTTGTTATATCTCGTGCTTGATGACTTTGACTAGCCGCAACGCAATCTTAGCACTTGAACGCCTTGAACCCTCTTAGTCGCAAAATCAGAAGTCAGAAGACGAGAAAACAGGAAACTTTATTCCAGTGAAAAGGGAAGTGAGTCGTGTACAAAATATTCGTATATTTATAGTGACTATTCATCAAAAATTGCAATCATAAACATTTTATTAATACAATGAAATATTGTCAAATATACTCTGTGAATATAACTTACATTGACTCACATTAAAATGTGATGAAAGTTTATAAATCAAGTTTACAAAAATCAATACAACTTGATAAAATGAACAATTGTATTTTTAGGGATATCGAATCCCTAACAAAAACGCTAACCAGTAAAAGCCATTATAACTATTTTAATTCTGCCATGGGAGTTAAAAGGTGTGTTATGACGCCTCATGGTAAAAGCCCAGTTTCTTCGAAAGCCATGAGTCCGATGTCTCTTCTGACAACCAGAGCAACAATTAATATAGGTACACGAAATGTCCGCACGATATGGAAAACAGGAAGGAGCATGCAAATGGCTGAAGAAATGAAAAGACAACTTGAAGATACTTGGAATAAGCGAAACGCATTGGTTACAAGCTGGACAGCAACGATTATGCTCAGGAAATGTGCTTTTGTACTCCTGCCACAAAGGAGAAAACGCCCCACACACACAAGGAGTAGCATTAATGTTGTCCCAATAAGCATGGAAGGCTCTTGTAGGATGTTAACCTTATGGACCTAAGATCACCAAAGCATCCTTCAGGACGAAGAACGACGGGATCACAATGAATGTCATCCAAAATTACGCACCTACCAACGATAGCCATGAAGACGACAAAGACCAGTTCCATGCTAGGCTGCAATCAACCATCAATAAATGCTCAGCCAAGGACCTGACCATTCTGATGGAAGACATCAAAGCCAAGGTTGGAGTGGACAACACTGGATCTAAAGAAATCATGGGGCGAAATTGACTGGTCAAAAGGAACGATAACGGTGAGACGTTTGTAAACTTATGTGCCTTCAACGAAACGATTATAGGTGGCACCGTATTCTTCCACAAACGTATACACAATACTACATGGAAGAAGTAAGAGCAAGGAGAAGAGCTGACACAGCTTCAGATCACCATTTGATGGTTGCTAAAATGAAACTGAAGCTAGAGAAGAACTGGACAAGTGGAGCAGCAGTATTACAAAGTTTAACACAGTCCGCCTACGGGATACTAACAAATGCAGTGAATTCAAATAACTCTCAATAATAAGTTCCAAGCATTTCCAAACCTACTAGACAAAGGTCGAACTAATGTAGAAGACGAATGGAAGGAGATTAATGAAACAATAACTTCAACATGTCAATAGGTTTTGGGTCCCAAGGAAGAAGACCGAAAAAAATAGATTTCGGGTGATACTCTGGACAAGATCCAAGAATGAAGGTATAGAAAGATAGTGAATAATAACAGCCGAACAAGAACACAGAAAGCCAAGGCACAGGCCGAATACACCGAAGTCAACAAGCAAGTGAAGAGGAGCATCAGGTCGGATAGACGGGAATATGTTGAGGACCTAGCAACGACAGCTGGAAAAGCTGCGTGAGAAGGAAGCATGAGGCTTCTATACGATACAACGAAGAAGCTAGCTTGAAAACTCAATAAGCCAGAACGGCCAATCAGGAACAAGGCTGGCAAACCAATCACTGAAGTGCATGAACAACGAAACAGGTGGGTAGAACACTTCGAAGAGCTCTTGAAAAGACCAGCCCCACTGAACGCATTAGTCATCGCCATATAAACACCGACCCACCAACAGTCAAAGAAATCAAAATGGCCATACGACAAATCAAAAGTGGTAAGTCAGCAGGGTCAAACAACATACCAGAGGAGGCCCTGAAGGCAGACATAGAAGCAGCTTCCAAGATACTCTACATTCTCTTCAGGAAGATTTGGGAAGATGAACAAGTGCCTGCAGACTGGAAAGACGGGTACCTCGTCAAGATACAAAGAAAGGCGATCTTAGCAATAGCAAGAACAATAGAGGCACCACTCTTCTTTCAATACCAGGAAAAGTCTTCAACAGAGTGGTATTGAACAGAATAAAGGACCCAGTAGACGCCCAACTTCAAGACCAACTGTCCGGATTCTGTAAAGACCGATCGTATGCCGACCAATTTGCTACTCTACGGTTCATTGTTGAACAATCAACTGAATGGAATTCACCACTCTACATCAACTTCCTCGACTACGAAAAAACATTCGACAGCGTGGATAGGAGCATATTATGGGGCCTTCTACGACATAATGGCGTACCCGAGAAGATAGTTAACATCATACGGAATTCTTACGATGGACTACATTGTAGAATCGTGCATGGAGGTCAGCTCACAGATTCATCCGAAGTAAAGACCGGTGTCAGACAAGGCTGCTTGCTCTCGCCCCTTCTTTTTCTGCTGGCGGTTGACTGGATCATGAAGACTGCAACATCTCAGGATACTCTCGGAATACAATGAGCAACATCGATACAACCGGATGATTTGGACTTTGCAGATGATCTAGCTCAACTATCCCACACACAGCATCAAATGCAGAGGAAGACGAACAATATAGCAGCAGTCTCGGCAGCAGTATTCCTCACTATACACAGAGGGGAAAGCAAGATCCTTCGATACACAACAACAAACACTGACCCAATTGCACCTGACGCAGCAATTCTGGAAGTTGTTGAAACTTTACAACTGAAAAACATCTGAAACTCAAACCAACCTTCAGTCGACATTAAAGTCAACATTTTCAATACAAATATGAAGACAGTTCTGTTGTATGAAGCTGAAACTTGTAGAACTACGTAATGTATTCTTCAGAAGATTCAAGTATTTATAAACAACTGCCTGCGTAGGATTCTTCGGATCTGTTGGCCAGATACCATCCACAACAGCCTTCTATGGTAGAGAACTAATCAACTTCCAGCCGAGGAAGAAATTAAGAAAAGACACTGGAGGTGGATTGGACAAACATTGAGGAAACCACCAAACTGTGTCACACGATAAGCACTAATTTGGAATTCTAAAGGTCAAAAAAGGAGGAAGACCCAGGAACACATTGCGTCGGGAATTGGGGACAGATATGAAGAGAATGAAGAGCACTTTGGAAGAGCTGGAAAGGAAAGCCTAGGATAGAGTTGGTTAGAGGATGCTGGTGAGCGGCCTATACTCCACATGGGGTAACAGGCATTGATTGATTGATTGATGTACCACGCGGTCGCAAATTGTGTTGATCAATTGTCTCGCTAGTGGTGTTATGGTGTCCTGTGTCCCGAAAAACTTTGATTTCCGTTTATTATGTTATGGCGAAGATGAAAGTTGGGATTCATATAGTTGAGGTTAAAACCGTTCATATTTGTGTTTGGGTTTGGAATTGATGAAACTATGGAGTTATTACGCAATGTGGATTAAGTGAGCTCATAGTTATTAGTTAGGTTAATGCCGTAAAGTGTTTCGTCCTATTGTCCCAAGGGCTTTTGCTATAGTAGGTAGATTTTCATTCAGAATAAGGGTGAAGAATTGTTGCTCAACATGCTGACTGTTGATTTCAAAGGACACGAGTATATGTGTCGTTTATTCCGTCGTCTATCAATTTTCATAACATGTGGTGAAACTGAAAGTTTAATAGACAGGCCTTATCGTTTACCTTGTTGTTTTGAGTACCTATGAGTTCGTTGCAAGCTAGTGGAGGGAATTTGTTTGCGGAGGCTAATATAATCCTAGAGTTTTGTTTATTTGGGGTGTAATGTTTTGTCACTCTGTGTGGTAATTAACTCGGATAGGAATTTTTTGTGGGCTTACTTGGGACTGTTTAGTTTTAAATCCAGGCATAATTATGACACCTTTTGAAATAGCGCGTTGAAGACTGAGATTTGGTTGGCTAAGAATACATATATTTGAGTCGTTTAAAGTATCTGACATTGGTTTCTTTGTGTAGGAACAACCTGGGGTAGAATTATTGGTACATAAATATATATTTTTATTTGTTTATTCTTGGTCTTACTACCTGGCGTTGGAGTTCTAGCATACCACATATATTTTACACGTGTACTCTTTGTTTCTACCAGAGGTGTGAGGTCGGGAATATTATATAATAATAATAATAATAATTTATTTCCTGAATATCAGGAGCAAGCCATTTTTACAGGCAAGATCAACAATAACATATCAGATAGTTGAAATGGTTTAACTGTTATGCAGACTTATTATACAATGATGTACAGAGATGTTGAAATGATAAACTTTGTTTTAAACTGGCATTTATCTAGCGTCCATTGCAAACATGGCCTCTGGACGACCTTGTGATGCGGGAGAATAACAGGATGGGTTCTTGTCACCAATACGAGGAGTTACATTTTGACAGAAAATGTAGACTGGGAAGCGAATAAGTGATAAAGACCTGAACCATGTCCTGTGGAAAATTTATGTAATGCACCATCATACTCCAAACAGTAATCAGGAGGACAACACATGATTAGTATCTTCAAAAATCAAGATCTGGGTCTGCTATTCACCAATAGAATGGATACCAGGAAGAACTACTAGAGGGACACCGCCAAAGCACGCGCCAAGCTACATTGAGTTCATCGTTAGTAAGATATGTTGACATCAGAATCAATTCAGGAAATATTTAAGATGCATAGATAGCCAGTCCTCCATTAATGATGCCAATCTCTTAGAGGGAGAACAGAGTGGAGCAAAAGGGTAGGTTGCTGGACTCAAAAACACTCAGTATGTTGGGCAACTACGTCAGCTTTTGCTATCCTCTCTGAGTTATGAGGCAAATTAGTTGTGGTCTTAAGTATTTTGAGTACACTCGGATACCCAAATGAAAACATTTTGACTGTACTGTGCACCCAGATCTCACAAAACTATCCTTCGAATACTGCATATCAGAGTACACAAACACAAGTGTGGGCTAATTCTCCACAATCCAGAGTATTTTCAACTTGGAACGGGCTACCAGAAGTAATGCCCACAGATTCTACAGTGGAGATGACCAAGGGGGAACTGGATCATTACTTGTTACACTATAACGTCGAAAGTCTGCGATGGTTGATCAATCTGTACCGACCAATTTAATGTTCGTCATGTCTTTGAAAGTGCTGATTGAATTCCATTGATCTATTTGTAGTTCGGTCACTAGTCTAGACGACTCGACATCACTTGTACCATATGAAGAAGGGAAGTTGTTGTTGAAGAAGTCAGAAGGAAAACCTAGACCTAGGTTTTGTGGTATTTACCACCTGTCAGCAAGGTGCGCATTCACTCTTTTGGAGAGTGGAAATCATGCTCCAAGACAGATTCTAAGGCAGAGTACTAAGCTTTACAGTCGAAGACAGTAGATACCGAGCTATCCAGGCCGCATACAATCGCCCATAGAAATGAGCTACATACACTAACTAAGTGATCACTGTGCGATGGCCATTTCGATGTGTTAACACTCTAGTAGTACTCATCGAATTATATCGATCTAATTGTAACGTAGCCACTAGTGAAAGTAACTCGACATTACAGGAACTATATGAAGATGGAAAGTTCTACAGGATGTTAGTAGTGTATCGGACTGTGAAGCTGGGTGATCGGGTATCAAATATGCAGAAAAATATGAATTCCCTCGAAAATTGCAGGTGCACCGCCCTAGGTTATTTCCGACTACCCCTAAAACAAAGTTCTACACAAAAAATCTCTTGGAACAGGGGCTGAACATCTGCTACTTGCCTTACCGACCTAATAATTTATTAGCTAACACAATAGCAGTTATATTATTTAACTCCTCACCACACCCTGTCTTCCGAATTCAGTTCTTTTTTGACCTTTACACACACAATGGTGGTTTTATAAACTTTACCCATAGACCCAACTGCTCTAGATGGCTAGTGGACAAATTTATATATATATATATATATATATATATATATATATATATATATATATATATACTTATTCGAACTTGTATAGTCATGAAGCTGAATCGCCATCACTAGACTAAACTAAGTAACTGGAAGTAGGCTTAAAATAATCGAGACGTTATTCCGACAAAATTATTCCGTTCACACTAGAACGCATAGATACTAAATACTGGAATTCTGTTAAGCCAAATTTGAGACGCGCTTAGGTTAGAAGTCCTTGTGGTGACCTTCATTCTTTTAATTATGAATCTGTGCAAACTTAGTAGAAGCGTCTCCTACTGTTTATTCTCAAATCCTGTTCCCAAATGGTACTCTCAAACAACCGCAAATTTAGGAAAGGTTGGGGATTTGATGCCCCCGTCTTTTACCGGTGACACTAAGGAATATCCAACACATATACACGAGATTGTAAATCGCATCAGTTCTTTAACATTACTTGAAGTGGCAGATTTGTCAGAATTGTTGCAAAAAAAGTTAAACATCAAGGTGAGCTTTCGTTTCAAATCAGATTAACGACATTTTTCATATTTCTGTGCTGAAAGTATTGCCTCTAGGTAGTAATTAAATTATTCACTTTCACTTTAGTGAGGACTGGAGGTTGGTTGGCTTTCATCAGTGGCATCCTTCTAGTCTCCTTGTATCCAACCTTCAGTTATAAACAGGTTAACCCGTTTATATAATTTATGATAACAATTGCTAGTTCATTTAGTAGCTTATAGTACATTTCAGTGGGTCTCTTGGATTTTCTCGCACCATTCATTAATTCGCCAATTACCCTCATTAAGCATAGGCCCCCGACCAGGGTTTCTCAACCAACTCTGTCCTGGGTTCTCCGTTTCAGTCCATTCTCTTCATGTCTGTTTTCAATTCTAGGCGTAATCTGTTCTTCGATTTTCTTTTTCTTTTGCCTGAACGATTGCAAGTTAGTGCCTGCCTTGTGACACAATTTGATGATTTCCCTAAAGTGTACCCTACCCACCTCCAGCGTTTTTTTTAATTCCCAAAGTGAGGTCAAGCGAATGATTGTAATTGGATCCTGTATACGTGTTTCAGAGATGCAGCAGACATCGATGGAGCGGGATGCTAGAGTCATTTCTAAGGAGGCTCGTTGTCTTATTCGGCATGAAGTTGTAACGTTAAGAGCTCTGATATATAGATTAGTGCGAGTTTCCAGGAGACCAGGAATAACATTAAGTGAACTGGAACCATTAGTGTCAGAGGCGTGAGGTGACAAAGTTATACAAGAAGGGTTAGTCGCAGGGACAAGAAAGTTATTAAGAGTTGAGGGTAGGATATGACCTCGAACAAGATGATCTCGTGTACTATTAAATGTATGAGGGCGGTTTTCACTTTCTGGTTACCCACATCATGAAAGGATATTACTTATTAAAGTACCTGAATAAGGAACTGGGTTAGTGTTGGTCATAGAGAACTGTGGGCGCGAACGCAGAGCTAAAGGGACAATTACTTAAGACCGATCACGCACGACTTTGTTTTGGGGAGTTTTTGAAGTATTAGCTCCTCTCTTTAAAAGGCCTTACCACCGGAGACGGAAATCTGTGGAGTAGGGTGAGATGTGACATTTTTAGGGTTTACTGTTTCTAACCCCACCCTTCCTTTGTGGGAAGGTAGCATAGCTGTTATGCTGATTTCCGAGGAAAACACCTTACTACTGTCACACCCCTCTGCAGTCGTCAGTGCGACTTCCCCCTCAGATTTTATGTAGCTGCCTTTAGTCTTATCGCTCTCCAACAGACCTGTTTGGCATGGTAGGACCTAGAGAAACATGAATTCTAGCCAATGTAGCTCGGTTGGGTCATTACGATAGGCAACCCCAACCATCATGTCAGGGTAGTAGCTATGGTTGGGAATACGTGTGTTAGGAATAGAGTACTAGGTAAGTATGGTAAATCTATTGATGTAGTTATAAATATTTATCAGCAGATATGGTTAGGACACGTGCTACGTATACCTGGCCACCGCCTACTTCGACGAGCGATGTCTGGTGTGGAAGTAGGCTGACCAAACCAAAACATGGCACCAGTTCATGAAGTCATTGACTGTTGGGCTGAGCCATGTTATTAGGTCCAGACTACCTGCTTGGGGTTCGCGTGATGATCACAAATGGTTAGAGACTTTAGGTGATATGGCTCAAAATCGCTGGCAATCGCTCAGATGCATCCACTCCTTGTCTTCCTCCAAATCCTAAGTTTCTCTACTTATCATAACTTTATCTTTGCTGAATCATATTTTCTTAAATCTTATCTCCAATCTCTATTCCTTTCCATTGATACCAACTCTGTTACTACCTCCCCTACTCTGGGATTTGATTCTACAATTTAATCTCTATCTGCTAATTTGGGCATGGCAACTTGAAGTGATGTACGCATGTAACAAGTTCTACATTGTACTGACTGACTGTAAATAGGGTAACATCTCTGTAATTCTTACACTTACTAAGATATCCTTCCCTTGATATCTTGATAAAGTGTCCTTTCCAGTCTGTTGACGCTTGTTCTTCCTCTTAAATATTTTTTGACGAGGTCGTGGAGCATGTTTGTAGTAAAGTTTTTATGTGTGATTTCAGTGCGTTGGCTAGTATGTTGTTTGGCCCTTCTGATTTGCCAGTTGATTTGTTGGATAGTTATGTTGACTTGTTCGATTGTTGGTGAGTCAAAATTTGTAGGAAAGATAGTAGGTGCTGCTTCAATGACCAGTGGGGCTGGTCAGTTCAAGGTGCTCTACCCACGTGTTTCATAGTCCTTGGGTCTCAGTGATTGGTATGTCTTCCTTGATCTTAGTTTGTCGATCTAGTTTACTGTATTTTTCAGCTAGCTTCATTGTGTCATATGGATGTCTCATGTATTTTTCCTTTACATCTTTTTCTTGTGTCATTGCTAGGTCTTCACATGGCATCGCTTGTCAGCCCTATTACTCCTCTTCACTTGCTTGTTTGCCCCTTTGTATTCGACCCGTGCTTAGATTTTTCTGTTCTTGTTCGGCTGATATTGATTAATGTCTTCTTGTTCCTCATTTTCTGGATCTTATCCAGAGTACCAACAGAGATCTATTTCTTATGGTGGCGCTCCTTGCGGCCCCAAACCTACTGCCCCGTTGAAGTTATCACTTCTTTAATTCCTGTTGTTCTCTATGGTAACCTCCTTTTCCAGTAGATCATAAAAGGCCTGGGATTTATTGTTAAGAGTTATCTTGAATTTGTTGAGTTTTTTAGTATCCTGAAGGAGGGTTGTATTAAACCTTTTAAATACTGTTCCCCCAGTTGTCCAGTGCTCCTTTAGCCTAAGTTTCATCTTGACCACCACCAGGTGGCGATCTGAAGTTGTGCCAACTTCTTTCTTTGTTCTGACGTTCTTCATGGTCCGTCTAAATTTCTTATTGATGCAGATGTGGCCGATTTTGTTCTCGGTAGTGTGGTTCAGCGAAACCCATGTAACTTTGTGTATGCGTTTGTGCCACCCATAATCATTTTTGAAGGCACATATATTTACGAATCTCTCACCGTTTTCTTTCCCTTTCTCTCAGTCTCTGCTATCTCATGATTTTCTTATATCCGGTGTTGTTCATTCCAAATTTAGCGTTCAGGTCTCCTACCAAAATGACCAGGTCCTTGCATGGACCTATTAACTGCAGCTTCATGAACCTAGTCTTCATCATCTTCGTTACTACCGTTGGCAGGCACATAGCACCGGATGACATTCATTGTAATCCTCTGTTTGTTCGTCTTGAAGGATCCTTTGATGATCTAGCATAGGTCGCACCTTGTTGCTTTCCCTACACGTTGCATCAGTTTAAATGTTATCACTGTCAAAAAGACGCCCGAATAATTCATAAGTTACGTAACTCACTTTCATAGTCTTTCATTTATTTAAGCCTATATTCCTTCCCAACTGCCTGTTCACGTTGGTATCACCGAAGGTTGAGTTCCAGTCCAATTAACTCTGTGATTACTTATTGATGAAACAGATTAGTTGTCTGATCCATGAAATCAATATGATTGACTCAAAACCAAATAATTCGTATAAAGTGTATTGTTCCGGTCGTTTTTGTCTTACGTTTTATTTTTCTCATCGTATGGAATTTAAGGTTCAGCAGCCTGAAGTATTTTACACATATCTGTAGCAAACTCAAAATTTGTTAATAGTTTGTTTAGACGAGTGGTCAGCTATCGTATCGACTATTAATATAATGTTACTCCATGTAAGTTGTTATTGTCGCAATATCGTTTTTAGCATCCTCCCAAAGTTATCGTCACATCATTTGATTAAAGCAGCTGTCCTAGCTGCGCAACTCATTGAATTCCCTCCACTAAAAATTAATTTTATTGTCAGTAGTACTTTGTATATCAATTGTCTCATCGAAAACAGGATTAATTAACTTGGTTTTAGCGTACTCACAAATACATGCCTTTAAAGACATGGAGTCCGCCAGTTGTATGCAAATTAAACCTGACTGGTTGTTTTATAAACCATATTTAAAATTATAAACGTTACAAACTTGTTTAAATTGAAGCTATAGAGTAAAGAATATTTGTCGGATGTCTGCAAACTCATTTTTCTTCGCTGCACAAGGTATTCTCGCTTGAATGTTTGAAGCTGCCATATAGGCCTCATGAAATTGGTCATTGGTAATCTATTCACGTTCATTACCTCTGGGAAAAGCCAAGTAGGAATAAAAGCCACATTCGTATCCACTGCTTCTAACTTCACATTACCTTCCTTACATGTGTGCTAGAGTGGTGACTAGTGCCTACGTACATCGTAGGAATGTAAGCCGCCACTTAGTCTTAGTTGAACAGTCACACCCGCCGAATGTTATTTTTTCGACAGTCCACCTAGTCTGATTAGATATGTCTCGTTGCATCGCAAAGTTAAGACCATATTAAATGTAGTGTTTCGAATTGTAGGAAAGTAGGCGGTGGATGTAGTGATTTCTCAGGTAATAATCACTTTATAATGTTGAATTGCAATCTAGTTCTCGGAAAACAACAAAGAATTTCATAGCTTCTTGTACCAGTATGAATCTTACCACCTAGAAAGCAACCCACTGTTTGTTTCAAACGTCACATACTCCAGTATACGGTGCTGCATAAATAATTGTAAAAGTATCTGCAGAATTGCAGCGTTTTACACCTCAGACCATATAATTATGTAAATAACTAGTAGCATCACCGTAGTAAAAGTAATTTCCTATAACAATCCTAACTGAAAAATTGTGTACCACTAATATTCTTGCAAGTATTTGTCGGCCTGGCACAAATGTTTGTACGCCTACTGGATTATGCTCCCTGTAAAAGTCACTTCGTTCTCATTTGCATTTTTTGTGTGAAATACCTGAGCATCCGATTATTACCTTTGTCGAAAGTCAGCTCCGAATGTCTGACAGTTCCTATCGTGATCAACTGTACTTTCCCTAAAATATCCCACAAAATTGACAAATTTTAGTAATATCCTTTATGATAAATAGTGGCTTCGTCTTAACACGATATCCACTAAGCTCAAACAAATTCGTCTCGGGAATCTAAATGACTATCCTTGGATCATGTATCCGGACTCGCTACCGCACTAAAATACATTTTTAAAATGATATCTGTTGCACGGAAGGTGCTTCTAGTTATTCGTGTGTGTACGTAATGTGGGAACGCAATCGGAACACAACATTTTGCACTGGCACTTAGGTTCCAAGGCATCTTTCATTAACTTCAGGATTAAATTAGATATACTTGAATTTATTCACTACTTTTGGTGTTATTTTCTAAGCTAAAAGCTTTCATTGGCGTCCTAGACGTCAGCGCTCAGTAAATTTACTCCCTCTTTCGTATGTGTTTATGTAGAATCCCTCGTCTATGATGCCTACGATGGTTCAAGCACCAAACAACCAACCTTATGAAGAACCAGAAGAACAGGAATCACCGATTAAAATGGTGTTCTCAGTAAAACTTGTGAAATTTGATGCTGCGAAGAAAATTCAGCTTATCAAAGAGATCAAACAAGTCATCCCAGAGATGAATCTTGTCCAGGCTAAGAAGTTTGTAGAAGTAAGTTCAACTACGCAATTACAGTTTACGAACGCAGTAGCTAAGTGTAATCTTCCGCAAAAATAACTAATCCCAAAATATTTATTATTCATAATGAAACATCTTAATGATCTATCTATTTATCTAGCTATGAGATATATAAATGGTGTATGGTACTGATAGACTTGTAGTCAAAACAATCACAGACACACCTTCGTGATAGCTGAGATACCACCCAGGGAGATGACGCAGCTAAGAATGCGTAACACATTAGCCAGTTTGTCTCATCTACCTCGTTTCTTTACGTTATGCACGAACATGTTTCCATGTTACGTAGAAGATTCGCATTTAAGATATATTAAGAGGGTAAGAGACGAGGTTACTATTTTGGTTTTAAAAATATTCATCCTCCTTGTTATTTTATAATAAAATCACTATCTTGTTTAGTTAGATACATTCCCATTGACTGCTAACTTTAATTATCTCATTTTCAGAGTGCTCCCGCCAATATAAAGGTTGATGTGGGCAAGGATGAGGCTGAACAAATAAAAAAAGTGTTAGAAGAGGCTGGTGCAACTATTGCAATTGAATAAACTATATCATGCATACAGACATAACAATAGATATCCCTTCAAAAGACAAAAAATAGCATATTTGTTGTTTTCAAGTGTTGGCTACCCCCTTCAAAGCCAAGTATCCATTAACGACATGCTGAGGTAAATATCGTATTCTTCGGAATTCAGAACAAGTTGCATAATTCAGCTTGGTTGACGGATCTGTATAAGTAGTTGGCATCCCACTTAGATCAGAAACTTTCATAGGTGGATGAACGCGTGGTGGTGCGTTTAAATGACTGTAAAGAACAGCATCTGGCAAGTAGCTAATCTGCAAATAAACAGAATTAAATTTTAATCTGAGACGTCATATTACAGTCATTTTATACTTTATATAATGACGTTTATGAGTTTACAACTTAAGCGGGTCACAACTAATAGGTGGGAAGAAACGGTAGTCTGCTAGCCAACAAAAATGGAATGAATGTAACTTCATAACCTAACGGTTTAGAGTTGAGCATCTAAACCAACAGAACCTTTTCTTATGTACTAAAATTAAGACAAACTTCCGTTTGAAACCATATTACCCAGTAGAAAATGCGCCAAGTAAAACGCGTTAAAAGTTTGCTTTAGTTGTAGATCTTCACAACACAGGATAAGGGAAGTTATGATAAGAACTGCTAATCAGGATTTCTGCATTGATCAACCAGGGTCGATACAGCTTTCTAAATAAGGTGCTAGACCGATTTTCTACTCTTACGCCGGATAGACGTGTTGTAAGACACTGCTTGACTTAGCAGATATAATGTGCAAGCTCAACATTCTCAATTTTTATCCAACGCTTTCAGATCTTGTATTTTTTTTCATGGTGTTTGCTTCACGTGAGTATTGGATGTGCATCGGTTAGATGATTTCTAGAAAAGACATCAAGATTATGGTAAAGCTAAGGGTTGGTGTGTTAATTTTAGATCTATAGTAGGTGTTTCGTTTGAACGCTACTTTATCTCCAAAAATAGAGATGAACAGTTACTAAAACTAACCCTTGAAATATGAGTGCATGAGGGTGTGGAATTGTTGAGTTGATCCTATTGACCCGATAATATGTACTAATCCCGTTTGGTATTCTACGATTTGACAATGACACCAACTTGATCCCAAATCAGAGCAGGAATAGGGCAGGTAGCAAAACGTATTGAGAAATAACGGCAGAAGGTAAAACAAACGAGTAATTACACTAGAGTTAATATAAAATTGATGAGTATATTCCAGAACCTCCTTGGTTGTTCATTGGCGCTGATTTGCTAAGGATGAACCAATCGCAGCACCACTTTGTAAGCACGTTTTGAACATGTTCTAACCAAACGCACTTTCACATGCCCTGTTACTTGTATAACCGTTATCTCACTTTCGCACATAAGAACACGTCTTTTTTTTTGTATTTTTGTTGACATTATGCACATATGTACATACATGTACTTATATCATATGTGTACAATGAGAAAGGGTAACTCGTTGATACAATGTGCTGTACATTAATATTATACTAAACATAACATTGAATAAAGGTCTTACTATCATTATATGAAAATTAAGTAATATATTTGTAATAATCCAGTGAAAAAAATCGAGATTCCTGACGTTTAGCGTCCTAATGTAAGTCGCTTCTTCAGAAAATAAATAACCGAATCACGTTAACATAAGTTTAAATGCAACGGAACGAATGAAAATTAAGAAAATTGGTACAATCAAATTATCAGTCTGAATATGCTAAAGTCAAGTTAGTCTAGGCTGTTTCATGGTGAATTGTATTCTTGTGTGCTTTTGAATGTTTGTTAATTGTCTGTGCGTATGAAAAATGTGGTGTGTAAGATGAATAATGTTTTCGGCGACGAACTGTGTTTTCTAACCTATGAGAAACTTAACCCACTTAATTGTCGTTGTTAAAGTAAATAGACTATGTCGGATGAATGATAAAGCCTTTCTATTAAGTGCAAAGGGGTTTGGAAAAATATGAAATTCTTAAGTCATATTCCTTCCTTCAGCTTGAAAAACCTTTTTTGAACTATTTTGATTATGCTACTGTTGATTTGATCTGCAGCCTTTCGAGCTCTACAGGATTATTGGGAGGTCATTTTATGTAGCTATAATGTTTTTTGATACGAGTCATGATTTCGCGAGAAGACTGACCAATATAGAAGGCATCACGATTGTCACAACCTAACCTGTGTAGAGATGATCTTTTCTTTTGTTTCTACCAAAACACCTCGAAGCCTATTGGTCGTTTTGTAGGACGATTGAACTTATGTTGCTTTGGGATTCTTCTGTCGTGTTATAGCGATAAGGTAGAAGGACGGCACCAATTCCTTTGATTTATTATTAGTTAATAATAAGTCGTCTCCTTCTTGCATATTTTTAATAATATTCACGGGAAAATAATGTTGATAATATTCTTGAATTTTCGTTGTCTATCTTCTGATATGATTATTTTAGCAGCCCTTCTGAAAAAGTTTAGACCTAATGAAATCTTCGTACTGAATGGATGTGCTGAATTGAAGTCAATATAACGAATAGAATGTGTCGGTTTTCGATAGATGGTTAGATTCTGAGTCCCATTTGAATTTTCTTTCACAAGATAGTCAAAAGACGGTAGTTTATTTTATTCGTTTCCAGTTTTAAGTGCATTTTATTTGAGACGAAAGCGTGTTGATCAATTTGGAAGACCTCAGAAACGTTTTTTTGGTAATGACGAAAGTGTCATCGACATATCTGAGCTAAATTCTTGGTTTGATGGTGTTCATGAAAACAAAAAGTTGTCTATATGACATAAACATATTAGCTACACGGGGGATCCAATTGCGACTTTGTCAGTTAAACAGTTTGTATAGAGTCCCTTTGAAGGTAAATAGAGTTGAGTTTAAGCAGTTTTAAAGACTACACAATTAAACTAATGCTTACAGGACATCGGCTAGATAATGTATTGTCACTTTCCAGTAAGCTATTAATAAAGTCCAAACATGTATTAATAGGAATACTGATATATACATCATAACTTACTTTCATCTCATTACCTTTGGTTGATAGATCCGAAATTTTCGATTTGAAGTCGTATATGTCTTTGACGACATTGTGTAGAATTTGTTGCAGTGGTTGAAATAGGTTACTTAGATAATTAGATAGAGCATACGTTGGTGTTTATGAAATTTACTATTGGTCTAAATGGGATACCTGGTTTATGAATATTCGGCAAACCATAGAAACGTGAAGTTGTGCATAATTTTGGATGTATGTATATACAATCAACATAGAACCTGGCACATGTGTGCATCGGTTCAAGTTGCCATACCACCATGGCACGGCAAGATTAACACCACCACCACCACTGGTAGAAATCACTTCAATAAAATAAAATAATAATAGTAACAAGGAATGTGAACATATAGAATATGGTTCAGGAAGCGTAGAAAGAAAGTTAAAGCTCATGATTCAAGGGAGGACAATGAGTGAATACATCTGCACCATTGTGACCGATTCTAGGCCATGTCACTCAGTGTTTTTAGCCACTGGTTACGGTAATCGCGAGGACCCCATCCAGGTAGTCTGCAGCTACCGACACGACTTAAATTGGCAGTCAGTGACTTCATGGACTGATGCCATGTCTTAGTTTGGCCACCCCTAACTCTCTTCCATCCTATTCCTATATCAGCCAGCATTGCGCGTCGAGGAAGACGGTGGTTGGGCATACGCAACACATGTCCCAACCACCTCAGTCGATGAAGATTCACGACCTCATCGACCGAGTTACCACATTTACCTAACACCCGTCGTCTAACCTCGTTATTACTTACTCGGTGATCCCAGCTAACGCGAGCGATGTTTCGTAGACATCGATGGTCAAAAACTAACAACCTTCGTGTCAT
The DNA here is from genome assembly GCA_034768735.1 of Schistosoma mekongi. NCBI lineage: Eukaryota > Metazoa > Platyhelminthes > Trematoda > Strigeidida > Schistosomatidae > Schistosoma > Schistosoma mekongi. The sequence goes on along the minus strand of CM068309.1, from coordinate 19,959,456 downwards.
CTACCCTTAATGGCCACGTCTCACACCCATACAGTAAGACAGAGCGAACTGTTGCGCAGTACACTCTCCCTTCCGTTGAGAGACGAATATCTCGTCTACGCCATAGGTGACGTAAGTTGAATCCGTACTGAGATTTCGTCTGAGACCAAGCCATTAAGGCTAATCAGACTTCCAAGATAAGGAAGTGGTCGACGTACTCAACTACTTCACTCCCTATCTTTAGTTCAGGGGTTGACGAAAACCAGTCCTGGAGCAATAGTTTGCATTTAGAGGGGTAGAAACGCATTCCGAAAATGCTTGCATGGGAGCTTATTGCTGTTAAAAGCTTCTGCATCGTATCAGCGTCCTCGCCAAACAGGACTATATCGTCAGCATATTCTGAGTCAATAAGTGGATCTCCTGGTAGGAGATCGATTCCTGAAAAGTCAGACGATGAAAGTGTAGTTTCCAGCAGTATGTCAACTATGAAATTAAACAAAAATGGGGAAAGTGGGCAGACTTGACGGACACCACTTGAGGTTACAAGTTCAGATGACAGTTCGTCATATGCTCTGACACGACTAATAGTGCTTGAGTAAAGAGCCTCAACAAGTTTTATGTACTTTTGGGGCACGCCTGTCAATGAAAGACACTGCCATAGAACTTCACGGTCTACGGAGTCAAATGCTGCTTTCAAGTCAAGGAAAACCACTATTGTCGGCCGCCGAAAAGTATGTCTGTGTTCTAAGATCTGAAGAACGGTGAATATCTGGTCTATACAACCGCGACCAGGTCTGAAACCAGCCTGATTTTCTC